>LYUA01000792.1:98275-109562 GCA_002093875.1 Calopteryx splendens
GCCTTTATTGGGGCGAGATTGAGACTAAAATAGTCCCTTCTTCCACCTAGTTTTTTATAAATACACCTATTTTAAACAGATAACATTTCTACTAACTAATCTACGGTCAATTTTTTGTCAGATGAAAGTAATACATGAAATCCAGGGTTGGATTACAAATGAGGTGCAGAGAAAACTCATATTTATGAGAAAGATGACTAATTCCTTTAGATGTGAGCTCTCCTTTGATGCAACTGTCATGTTGAATCAACTGATATATAATTAAGGGTGCCCTAATCACAAAAAAGTCTCATTAAGGTACAACATTGATGCTAAGTGAATCATGTAAACTGGTATTTTTTGACTGACCTCTAACCTCTACCTCTAACTCCATGAGCGGAAATTAAAATTTTAATTTTGAAAAACCGACATACCTCAATAAAATTGTCAAGTCAATGTCATCGCTTAGACGGTCCAGAGCTGGAGTCCCTTCCACTCGTACTGCATTCACCTTGTCACGCAAGGCCTGTCGGGTACCCACTGCTGGTTGTCGCTCCTTCAATATGTCAAATATGTTAGGTTGGCGAAGAAATGCAACCACCTTCTCATTGTATGCCGTGGGTATATCTGGCCCAAAGGAGGAACTGCCGCCACTTGCACCTAAGGGGCCAGCAGCCATCCTTAAACCTTGCACTGAATGACCACTTGCACAAAAGCCTCCTCCCCCAGGGACAACAGTCCCAGTTGGTGGCCTGGGAGGAAGGGCTGGGGCCTGGAAGAGAAATTGTGAATAAATTAAAAATATTTCCTTGACTTGCACAATGATAGCATCACAAATCAAGCAAATTGTTGGTCACCTTAAAGAGTCACTGATAAGTGAAAGTGAAAAATACTATAGCTTTCATGAAATTAATAGACCTTATTATTACAAATAATATTTTAAGACCCATGCAACCACCACAGTAATCAGCCCAAAGGTTGGTTTGATAGGTGAGGGTTGAGCTCAACTAACACTAAGCCCAATGGTGTCTGAAATTCACACACCATGGTAGGGGGGGCAGTTCCTTTCCCTGAGCCACTGAAGGTTTCATCTGGTACCTGAAAACATTACACAGCTTGTGAGAAGCTGAGGGTGCCCAAAAATGTCACCCGAAATCAAACCCTGGCCTTCTGGTTAGAAACCCAGCACACTACCCTCTGGACAACCACACCCCCTTCAAGACCCAATACAAAAATTTCACAGATGTAAGGAAGTAAGAAAACAGTTGGCTGATTACAGTTAAATACAATGAAATTAATTCAATGGAAATGGCACAGTAGAGTGAGCATTAAATCCCTTGAGCCCACGAAGGCTGCAAGTGTACCAGTGCATGGCCAAAAAAAAAACAAAATATGGGTGAAAACCTAAAACAACACGGTGAATGATATCAGTTGGCAAATGCAGAGTTGAAATCAGGGCATGCACATAAGATCTCTTAAGCACCAAATGGCCTGATTGCGTTGCCTCACCCTCAGTTGCGTGATGGAATTGTTGTGGAGGACTTCTTCCTCTTCCCCAGCACTCCTGCTACGTCTCCTCGCACCCGGGAGGATCAGCTTGTGGGGAGCACCGGTGCCCATGTGCGACATCGCTTCGCATGGAACTCGAGGATCCATAAACGTGGTCGTTTTGCACGTGTGGTCAATGAAGAATTGCTGCAAGAAGGAATTCAGCTGATGAAGAGAAGGCAATGCTAGTCCAAGGTACAGCATCAATGTCCACAGAAAAAGGAGATGGAGAAATTCAAAGCATGGTTACAGATTTAAAATAATAGAGATGCATCATTTTTTGTTACAGAGTTCAGAGATGCCATGGAGCTGCACTGCTAAGAGGGTATAAATAGCTAACCTAGCGGATAAAATTTGTGAACATCACACATAAGTAAGCTACGAGAAAGTTAGACGTCACATGGGGCAATACAAATCTGAATTTCACAAAAAAATAATTCACACTTCACAAAAGTATCTCATGCAGTTCACAGGGAGTGGAGTTCTGAATAATGGTTTGAAAAGTATATAACATAAAATGTGTAACTTCTCACAATACGCATGGACATTCAACATGAAATGTGTGTTTCTCATTAATTTCTAACAAAAAATCCACACAAAAACTTACATTTGGGTGTGATCATTGATATCATTGATATTGCTAGGTGGATGTAACACAGAAAGGAGGGGGTGCAAAGAAAAATTTGTATGCACACAAAGATATCAATACCATAAAGTACTGACTACTGTATCAGCACTTGTAAGATTGTAATATGTTTCAACTCTCTTCGGAAAAGTAGTAAAATAAAAAAAATAAATCCTATTCTCTGGATGAAAATCAATTAGCAGTTTATCAATTTACCAAGTCGCCACCAGGATTGAAGTCACTGTCCAAATTTGATGGGCCAACAAACAAATTAAATACCCACCCCCTATTAAAGAACAAATCATTTTAAAACTTAGGCAATACCTTTCCATTGCGGTCCAGTTTTGTTTCCCAACCACGAGGCAAATCACGCCCAGTATCAGCAAACATATTGACAAGAGCAACAAGGTCACGATTATGCTGGTACCTCTCAAACGCATGAGCATCTCTGCGTATCTTGGATATCATATGTTTTAAAGATCCATTACGATTGTAAAGGGCAAGGGCTTCCTGAAAATACAAAAACAGAAAGAAATTTCTATCAGTAATTTGAATATAACTAGTTTAAAATCAAATGAAAACATTTTAATCTACTAATTGCAATCAATATGAACTGGATCAACTTGGATGAACAAAAACCTTGAGGAGTACTTTGCGGTAAAAACAAAGTAAATTTCCTTTAAATGGTGAGAAAGCACACTAGGGATTATTAGATCCCTATCACATGTACTGGGTCATTTTTAAAGAAGCTTATACAAACAATTATCCTTTATGTAAGAATGACCTTTGCGGATTTAAAATATTTCTTCTGGAGAAAAAAATGGATGAACCAGTAAGAACCTTTAGAGAAGAATTTCATTTTCAAAAAGGAACTGATGACTGGAACTCTTGAGTAAGGGTATAAAAGGAAGTCTAACTAACAGGCTTTATTTTATAGCATTTCAGTTTTCCTGAAGGTGTGCTCAAGTCTTCACGGGACATCCAAAGCATAGGTACCTCTACACGGTGCACTACCTGTAATATCCTATGGAGCAACTCACCTCATTTATGTGGAGGAGTGGGAAGAAGTCATGGCGGCAGATGAAGCGAACAGCAGGGATCACTAACAGATGCTCATTGGCAGAAGGAACAGCATTTCTCTGCACATGGGATGATGTTCCTCCACTGGGCACAAAACCGTTACCAGATACAGATTCTGACCCAGAACCCATGAGCTGCTGAGGGGGCAGGCCAAAATCATCCACATCTGAGCGACGGGATGTGATGGTCCTCCTTATACTCTGATACCTATTTAAAAAATATTAAAATTTTAGACGATGATCAGCCAAAAAATGTGACTTTATAAGAGCTTAAAAAAACAAAACCAAACTAAAAATGTAAATTAAGAGCGGTGCTGAAATAAAAACTATTTATTTTCCAACCTTCTGTCTAACTGTTGCCTCTGCATATCACTACTGGATATCCTCGTACGTGAAGTTGAATTGGTTGATGGTCTTTGCCAGGTCGTGGTCCGATTGACATGGTCTATGTAGAATATTCTGCCATGGCTGTCTATTCTTGCCTCCCAATCTACACAAAGGAGAATAAGGATATTTTCAGGTGACACTAATGGTTCAATAACAAGCAAGACATCTAAATTTTTTAACATTATTATTCAAGGAATTACTAACATATTTATTAAAATTGGAGACAGAAAAAAAGGAGTTTTGGCAAGAAATACTACAAACTTCCCATATTCCATTTGTACAATGGAATTTGTCAGATTCTCTAAATGTGGCATTTCCGACATTAATTACGCCCCTTTACATAATGTAACAGGGTCCTTATGAATATACAAATTTATTACTTCTAAGTTAGATTTAATTGTTACATGAAATTTTTTAAAGTTATTATTATATTTCTCCAATACTACATGGGGTGAATGCAAAACACTCACGTGGCGGTAGAGGCTCTTCTTCCATCAGGGCCTCCACTCTGTGGCCCTCAAACGTGCGCTCAGGGATCGAGGGCAGGCGCGTCGACGCCAGGTGGTGGTGCACAGGTGGCGGGGGTGGCAGGGGCGGCGTGGAACTGGTCGCAGCTGCTGCAGCACCCTCCACCACCTCCGACGCAGCGGCGGCTGCCGCCCTGGCCTCGAGCTTGGCCCTGGTTGGCCTGGCGTGGTGAGTGGGGGTGGGAGGACAGAGGGGCAGGGACGGTGGCGGAGGCAGCGGCAGGGCGTCGCGCCTCGCCACGCCTCCTGCACCCCCGCCGCTCCCCCTTCTCCACTGCCGGTGATGGGGTGGCGGCACTGGGTGTCGGGAGAGGTGGTCGGGGGAGGTGTCCCTGGCGGCCCTGAACGATGACGGCAGGGGGTGGCTCAGCTGCCGGGAAAGGGGTCGGTGCGGCCTCGTGGTCGCCGCTGCAACGGCGCCCTCCTCCGACAGCACCTCGCACGACTCCCCGCTCTCCTGAGGCTGCGACGGCTGAGTCGTCGGTATGGACACGAGCGAGTCCCCTGAGCTGGAGCTGAGCCTCCTCTCGGGGACGGGGCTCGGGGGCGCCTGACCCTTGGCCGGCGCCCCGTTGGCACTCGCGACGGTTGTCGCGGCGTCGTCAGATCCGCTGGACGACGTGGTCGCGGCGGTCAGGACGAGGCCAGAGTCGGAGGTGGGCGTGGAGAGAGAGGCGGGGGAGGCGGGCGGAGGCAGGGGCGGGGGTGGCAGCCGGCTGCATGAGGCAACCTCTGCCGGGGGCTGCGCTACCTCCTCCTCCCCCTCTGGAAGGTCCCTCGGCGGCGGGGATGGAGGCGTGGGGTCGCACATGTCCGCGGTGGCGACGGGGACCTCCTGGGGTTCTTCCACTCCGCAGTGGGTGTCGAGGGGGCGGCAGAAGGCGAACACGGCCGCCACTTCCTCCGCGTCCGGCACTTCCTCCTCCTCGTCCACCAAGTTCTCTAGGGATGACCCGTCCACGAGGCTGCTGTCCTGCTCTGGGGTCGCTAGTGGAGCCACCGTTGGACTGACTGCCGCTCCCCCGCCGCAACCGGCTGCGGATGCTGCGCCGTCACCCTCGGCGACCGGCAATAGGGCCGGCCTGGCACACCTCTCCGCCGGACAGCACGCCCCTTCCGTTTCCAGCTTGGGGGGCGGCGGCGTCTCTGATCCGGTCTGCAGCTCGTCAGTGTCTATGATCTCGAAGGCGAAAGTGTCCTCCGGGTTGAGCAGCCGTCTCCTGTCGTTGGGACGAGGGGGGAGGTCGGGTGCGGGGCCGGGGGCCTCTCTCCGCCGCGGAAGATCGGGTGGGTTCCTCCCGACGGGAGAGGGCGGGGGTATCTCGCACCTGAGGGTGGCGCGCGTCCTCTCCAGGGGCCGATGACCGCGGCCCGGGGCGGGGCACCCCTGCCTTGGGGGTGACGTCCTACCCCGGGGCGGGAGGGGTGGCGGGGGGGGCGTGGGATACAGAGTCTCGTAGATGGAGTCCTCCTCTGCCCTGCGGGGCCGGAGTGGAGGGGAATCGGCCCTCCGCCTCCAGATGGGGTAGTACCCGCCACCGCCTGCCCCACCGAGGGCGACGTCTTCCTCCTCCTCTTCCTCCTCGGAGGCCCCTTCCCGTCGGTGCGAGTTCCACGTGGTCTGCTCCTTGGCCGAGGCGTCGGAGCCGGAATCCTCACCGGCGGGGCGGTGGGCGTCGGGGGCCACCGCGGGGATGGCGGGTCGCGGGCCGGCGCCCCGCTTGCGCATCAGGTGTCTCCTCAGGCCCGCCTCAGCCTCCGACTCGCTCTCAGAGCTCCCCGGGGGCCGGGAGAGATCGTCGAGGCGGTGGTGTCGGTGGTGGTGGTGTGCGTCGGCCCTCCGCCTCCTTTCGGTGGGGGTTCCGGTGGCGGGGGCGTGCGCCGGGGGCGGGGATGGCGCGGAGTTGGTGTGGTTGTGTCTGCGAGAGGGCCTCTTCCTTGGGAGGGCCACGGCCCCGTCGTCCGGCGACAGGGTAACTGGCTCGAGGGCCACCGTGAAGAGGACGGATGCATGCTGCTCGCCCTCCGTCGGCGAAAGCGGCAACCTGAATTGAGCTGGGCACCTGATACAGGAGCGAATTGGAAAATGCACTTACATTAATGAATAGTAATGCTGGTTAAATATGAGACGTAATGGATTCCTATCACTAGGGAAAAACGATATGAAAGACTAAAAAGGAAGGGAAATAATTAGTAATGAGGAAGCAATTTACCTGGTTAAATGTTAAGGTTAATCTTATTTAATTCAATCTTATATACGCCACGTTGAATAACTAACCAAAACAAAAAAGGAACGGGTTAATTGATCTTCATAAAGATTATGTGGCCTATTTATTTTTCTTTACTTCAGATGAAATTAAAAATCAAAGATTTCGTACAGTATTGTATAATCTCTTTGAGTAAATTTCTTGTAAAAATTATTTAAAATCACTCGTCAGGAATTGAATTTTAAATTTAAAACATAACTAGATCTCAAAACATTCACTTGAATGCCATAAAATTATCAATTACCGCAGAAAAATAATAATTTCCAACAAAATTAAGCCAACCTTTTAAACCAGACCTTTAGCGGCTTAACTATACATTTTATTCGTACTATTTTCTTCAAAAGCAATCTCAATTTATAAATACTTCCAGAAACAATGATTCATGAATAAGTCAGAGGATACTTCAACAGTAAAATGTGAGTGAATTTAAAAAAAGACAAAACAAAAAAATGCATCACAATTCTCTTCCAGCCCTCAGAGGCTTGAAAAATAGACTTGTGTTCGCCGAGTTGAACAGTGAATCTTAGTGGGCTGATCGGATGATCTCCAGGACAAGAGGTTTAAACCTATGAGAACCTATAGGAGGCGAGCGTATGAAATAGAAAGAAATGCGTATGCTATTTATGAGAATACCACAAATACCCGACCACCCCACCCACGGGCATCCAGGCAACGATAAAACTTCAACCCAAGGTCATAAGTGACATTACACTTAGCTCTATCATCATCCCCCGGGTAATGGCCGGGGAGGGACCTTACGATAACATTACCACTACCCGGGAAGCACAACATCATTCACGAACGATTATGAACAGTTACCAACAAAATGAAGGCGAGGAGATTACATTTATCTTTTTTTGAACTACCTCCAGGAATGCTCAACTTCCTGCCGAGGAGATTTCAACGCCTGCCAGCCAAATACTGTTTTTACCACACTGAAATTATCCTTTCGGAGGGAACATTCCGTGGCAAGAATAATTTCCAGTTATCCTTCCCACCCTCCCTCATCGTCGATTAGCGATATCGATATTTCCCCTCTCATAATCGGAAATACCATAATACCTAAAGCGCCGAGGGGACTTAAATCGGTTAACACGGTGGAGGATACACTCTTACAGTACAGGGAGTAATTCCACTTTTTATTTTTGGAGCCAAATGAATGACTTCCAGTTCTTGAACTTTGGGACGGTCGAGATTTAACCGATTTCAGACTTAAATGCACTTTTTTAACCCTTCTTCTCCTCCTGGCTGAGGGATGGAAAAGGAAATTTTGGCCCAAGGGAGCAAAATAGAAGCTTCCCTTAGAAAAGGGGTAGAGTGACTAAAAAAAATAAAATCATTTTCACGGCGAGGTACTCCTCATTCGAGTGTAGGCCATCAACACCCGCGGAAAACAACTTCTTCTATAAATAGTCTTGCTAGAACACAAGTGAAAGTCATTGCATTTTCACTATACGAGTATTTTAAGGTGCCAGATTTGATGTGGAAAAACTTTTAAAAAATTATGAGATAAACAACAAGCTTTTTTCCCATAATTATACATCAACTATAATAACGTTACGATAACATGGGATTTAAATGCAATATTAGCACATTAAGTCCTTTGAGATTTCGTATTTCATTGCAATTTTTGCACCAAATGAGTAACTGGAACAAAATCAATATTGACCAAAGAAATTTTCTAATGGTAGTGATTGTTATCGCTAATCATACTACAGCACGGAATCATAAATTAAGACTATAATTAACTCACGTAGTGCTTGATTAAGACATTCACGACTGCTTGGTGGATGGAAAATTGGCACTTGTCAGATCAATTACGTGTTAAGATAATCGAATAACTGAGAGATAGTCATGAATTCATCATTACCAGGAAGTCATTACCAAATGGGTTTTTGAACTTATCGTCATTGCCAAATGGGGGTTTCCTTCATGAGAAACAACTAATACCAGTTCCACTGCTCTAGATAAATATTTTATCGAGAACGGAAAAGATAAATTGCGTAATTTAGCGCCAATGCCATATCCAGGGGAATCCTAATGACTCGTAAATACGACACCACCAACCCTGGGGTAAGAAAGTCACGAATACAAGGATATATTAGGGAACATGTAAGAGGAAAAAAATCGCAAGGAGTCTGTAGCAGAAGTGTACTGAATCAGAGGGATTGAATTAATATCTGGCAAGAGAGCCAGAGCCAATACGAAACAGCGTGAGATAAGAGAGAGTTATTCGTTAGAAGCGGTGCGGGGAGGATTGGGAGAAAGGAGGCGGTCTGACTGCGAGATTCCTCAAGAGTTTGTGGGATGTAAGGATGGGGTATAAGTGATCGATGGGGAAGAGAGAGGAGGAATGGGAGATGGAAAGGAGGGAGGGAAGAGGCGGGAACCTCCTCCCGCACCCTCCCCCATTTCCCACCTCCACTCTTCCGACCGGGAGTATTTTTCTAACACTCACCCTCTGGCCCTCTCCCGGATGGCACGGACGGGTATGGTGACCCTGCCCAGGAATCTGTTGGTGGCCGGACGGCTCTTGTTCACCTTGTCCTTCACCTCGACCTCGAGGGAGTCACGCAGGTGTCCCACAAGCCTGAAAGCCTACGGAGAAAAAGGAGAGGATAAAGATGATAAAAAAGAGGTGAAAGGTTACGAGGAGTATGACGAGTGGATAAAAAAATGAATCGCGCGAATATATCGTTCCGAGCGGGAGGAGGCGGAGGGATGGCTTGTAGAGGTGGGTGGGGAGAAGAGGTGGATGGAGGGAGGAGGATTTGGAAGATGGAGAAGTGTGGAGGTGATGGCGGAGGGAGGATGGGAAGGAGGAGGGGGCGGTCACGGAGTGGGGGGAGGAGAGCGAGCGAAACACGGCGATGGAAGAGAAATTATAGCACGAGAAAAACGGTCCCACGCGGGGCGCCGGAATTTCTTACCTCGCGCCAGTCATCCGCATGGTGAAACTACAACGCAAACCACCTTTTCGAGTCGCTAATTAGGGGTCACATAAATAACGATTATAGTTTTCCGGAGGTTCCCGTTTCCCGCGCTTTTTCTCAAGGTCGTGACATTTTTTTTTCGATTCTCGAAAAAGATCGTAAGTTCTCTCTCGCTCCCATGCCCAGAAAAAGATGACGCACCGGAAAGAAAATGTCGTCCTGCGGGTGAAGATAATATGGGCGGTCCATCTTTTGGCGCCACTCTTCATGGAATCCTACGTGGAGATTTCGATTCGAACTAAGTTTGTGGAATGCCGAGACGGATAAGAATTTTTTTGAAACATGGGAGAGGCACCAATGTCAGATTTTCAAATGTGAAAATCAAGCTTAAAAGCTTCAGAATTTGCGCCTCGAGGAACCTCGCACCATCCTCATAAAGTGACTGTCAGTAAAGAATATTTTATTCCCGAGAAACTTTGATTTTTACCATACCACATACACGATGAAGAGTCACATGGCATGGTAACCTAGAGGGTAGAGCGTCCCGGGCCCGATTCCCGGCTCATACCTAGGAATAACCTCCCATACAAGCGGTGCGACATTCTGAATACCAGAAGTTCTGATATTCTAACCCAGAACTCGGTGGGAGACCGCAAATGGCACTAGGGAAAAAATTGGCCATCCTAACACGAATTTCCTAAGCAAAAAGACACTTATGAGAGAGCTCTACCCTGACATATCAAAACCAAACTTTAGGGAGACTACTAATAATGATTCAGGCATCTGCCATTGAATGTCCCATTCATTTCACACACATTTTAATATATTTTAATTCCTTTAATGGTGGTGGGTTAGGTGCCCACCAAGCGTTGAGGTTCATAATTATGACCACAACAAGCCCCTGATGAGAACCCACCCTGACTGCGTTTCAGATTCTTTCAGATTCGTTTCAGTATAAATCGCGTGCACCTCTTTGGGTGAAAGTATCTCCTCCATCTCCTTCCACGCGGTGTGCGTAACTAGAAAATTTGCGTGATAAAATCTTGCATGCAAAATATAAAGTCGGGATGCGGATGTGAAATTCGCGAATCCAAATCAAAGAGAGTCCAGACATCGAAGGTTATTCATAACATAAAATCAACCCATCACAAATAAATACAGGCATCCACGGTGACTGCTGCATACTCAGCCACTAGAAACTCTCCAACACTACGCTAATTTCAAGAATTGAAAACAAGGCGTATCTCAAATTCATTCACTTAGTCACCAGGTCCAATATCTTGAGTAGCAAAAATATATTTTGGAAATACATATCAATCAATCATCGTAGCATTGACTTTTGATTGATATAGTAATAATTGAGGTACGGAATGGGTTCATGAGAACGAGTTTTGGAAACCACCAAGTTCAAATCGGATCAATTCTCCAAGCCAACTTTAGTTGCAGTATTTCCTAGCCTCACCGTATTTCATCGAAAACACTTGTATTGTTTTAATCATGGTACCCGATAAATCATAGAGAAACCAACCACTTGATTTTTTTAACTTGGTTTCACTTAAACACGAAAAATTCAGGCTTCGGTAAGCAGGAATTAATCCTCTTCCTCCAACAGTTGAAATATGCCCGCCACTTTTCTTCACGCTCTCTGTCCCACAGCTACGTGGGCGGGGGGAGCGACAGAAATTCGTGCCGACCCATTCCTGCGATGTCGGTTTCCTCGTTTCTACACCTGCGAACCTTTCTGTGGACCAATTTCCATGCGAGGACCAGAATGACAGCGATAGGGGAATAAAATATATCCATTCTCCAGATCAAATATGAGTCGCTCGATATTGCCGCCACCCCCCACCCCTTACTCCTCCCCAGTCGAACGCCACCCGATTCGGCGATGAGAGATGATGGTGCCGGAGGACTGGGGGCGGGGGCGCCGAGAACAGATCGA
>LYUA01000792.1:131171-149443 GCA_002093875.1 Calopteryx splendens
ATTACGTGAGAGTTAAAAAATATAGTATGAAATGCTTGCAGAGGCCCGAGTGGTCTTCTTTGCCGATCTGATGCCTGATTGTTCACATAAAACTAATGCCAAAGGATTTGACCCAATTACCTTCACTATGAGATTCAATGATTAATGAACCTGCTCGTTTCAAAATTACAATAAAATCCTTGAGCAAACGAAAGAAATTTATGCGATTGCGGCTACTGGATAGTAATCGCTACGTAATATGAAAGGTAAATCTTTCGCGAACCAAGGAGGAGGGACAGTTTCAATCACCCATTTTAATCCAAAACATTAAATGCGGAATTAAATGTGATAATCCGATTACAGATTGGATAATTTATATCTCCATTGAAGAGCGTCGAGTTCAATTCGAGTCGGAATCCCCCTTAATTGAGAGATCATTAAAAGGGTCCTGCTTGAAATATCTGCATAAGTCAAAACGCGGGAAATAATGTACTATCCAGCGTTTGTTTGTTGTAACACACCTGTAAAAATTCTTTCATCTATGAAAAAATTATCCAATGTGTTGGGTGGTTTTCCCAATATCCTCTATATTTCTGGTTTAAAACTATTTCCAGCCTATTCTCACCATTGTAAACCTCGAAGCTTCTTTCTTCAATCTTGCTGTAATCTTTAAAATCCCTTGCTTCACCATTATATATTTCGATGTCGATAAATACAAAAAAAACCAAAACATATTACGTGAGGGAATAGCTCACCTATTGCTAACAATAAGCCCAACGGCGTGTGAAATTCACACATCAGGGTAAGGGGGGCCTAGGAAACTCTGGTACCCGAAAAATAAAAAAAGCTTGTGTGAAGCAGAGGGTGCTCACATGCGTCACCCGAAATCTAACAAAAAATGTTAAAACCCCATACTATGCAGGCAATGCAAACTCGACAGGTAGAATAAAATTAATAAACTGTCCAACCGATAATTTAAAGTCGTTCTTCAATCGCATAACTACGGTTTAACAATTTGAACTTCACCAGAGACATATGTTGGAAATTATTTCTTTAACCTGTTCATGGAGTATCCACAGCGAACGAGCACTTTTCGTTTGGATGTACATACATGCATGTATATAAAATTGTAAATAAATTCTTAATATTAATGATTGCTCAAACTTCCAAATGTTTACGTTTGAGGCAATTAAACGTTATAAACTGAAAATTTTCAGAAATCGTTTAAAATCTTAGCATATGACGTTTGAAGGTCAACACATTTTTATCACACTTCGACAATCGTAAATCAACGAATGACGATACACTTGAATTTTAATTTTTTTTCAGCGTCATTCAATATATTGCGCAAGACCTTCAATAAAACACTTTTTAGGTGCGTCAACGTGACTGCTAATCACGACATTGTACGATGACATCTATCCATTGTGTGTACGTACGTAATGAGGGCCTCTTTTTGCATTGATTGCATTCGGTGATACCTGGGTCCCAGGGTATCTGATTTCTTTTAACGGATACCCTGGCATCTTTGACAAGGACAACGGCTTAGGACAACGGCTTAGGACAACGCCTTTTGGGAGAAGGGATGGTGGAAAGAGGCCCGAAACGAACCGGGTGTCGCGCCGGGGGAGGAGGGCGGGGTGGCCGGGGGCGTCGGAGCAACTCACGGGCGTGTGCGGCGGAGGACGGCAGTTCGAGGAGCCAGGGAAGGAGGCCGGCCGTTCCGCTCACGCCCTCGCTCCGGCACTCGAGGAGTCTCCTCCGGGAGGGATCGCAGTCGTCTGTCGGGGAAGAGAGAGAGAGAGAGAAGATTAATGAGACATTTCACGGCACGGAGAGGGGAAAAAATGCACTATGAGGAGAGCACTTCGTCTTGTTCATAAGGGGCAGCGTATTTCAGACCAAGGATCAAGACGGTGGCGCTCCCGAGTGGACGGGTTGAAGACTAGAGCGCATTGAAAAAAAAATATATATATATATAATAACAGAATTCCGCGGCACTTGTATTTATTCCGCAGGCGGTGTAATGCAGTCTCCTACCAGGATTCAACGCGTCAGTTGACTTGATGGACCATGAAGTCAAGCGGTTGAATGCCGGAAGAAGAATACGTTCATTCACTTAGGTTTGATATAAAAACAGTCCACCAAGAATGCCAGTGAAATATTTCACAATCAAACGTTTCCCATAGGAAACCAACCAGGAAAAATCTAAATGCAGCGACCATTAGCTTTTTCCACACGCATTATTCGAGTATTTTATTATTGGATATGGCATTAAATATACGTAATATTTTACAGTTTATGGTACACTTCATAGAATAGGTGCGCCTACTGTTGAGGAGAGAACAGTTTAGTGTAATTACCTCAATATTATCATTAAAGATCTCTTTACATCGTTTCCACACGAACTCAGCAAGACAGCGGTGCTTCCCTGTTTGCGGTACATATTTTTAGCACAGTAAAGGCAATGCGGCGAGTTTTGATCCATTTTTATATTGATTCATATGATATTTCTCTTCATTTTCCAGGCCGGCAGCAAGGAAACATTAATTACTCTTTTGACTCTCCCAGCCGCAATGGTGTCAGCGCAACTGCACAAAGGGAAAGGCAAATTTAACAAAGCAATTTATCGCAAGGTGTTCCAAATCTCTCCGGTCTTCTTTAATGCATAATGTTACATATGGTCTAACCCTCCGCCACTCCTCCGATGTAACTGAATAAGAGTAACTACTTACTGGTCAAGATTACGTATTTTGTTCTTGTAACCGTTACGTTTCCAAAAGTGTGACTAGTACTTTTTCATAATTTTCAGAATGTAATCGTCACATTTTAGTGATAGATACTTCTATGTTTCAATCTCCCGCGGTAAATTCTCAATCAATTCTGGCAAAATTCATTCCTGCTTTTTGAGGTCCGGCACTATCAATATCGAAGTAGGACGCTCGTTAAGTCATTACTTTGCCATTTTCGGCACGCTTCTTGAGATTATGTTCCCATAGGTATTTCGGAACCCTACGCTGTCCCTCTCTCTAAAATATTGTCATAAGTAACAGTACCCTACTCATAACTGTAACTCTGTAGAGCTCAGTTAATAATTTTTTCGAATCACTTCTGACCTCAGCTCATTTCTCACTTGAACACAACCATTATTCTCTGCTCTGCTTTTCCATTGGCCCTCCCGTCTGAGCCATAGGGTGGCTCGTGCACCACGCGAATGAGCAATGTGTGGGAGGGGGTTTTAAAGCTTGAGCCGTTAGGCCCTTGACGTCCATCGAACCTCTTCCGTCCCATTTCACGCTGCTTCCGTGGCAGGTGAAAACATACCACTCCCTCTAATTTCCCTACTCGCTGAGCAACGTCTGCCTTCAACATCCGCCGGTCCCGACCATAAAACGCGACGAGGAGGAGGAGACCGCTCGCTGCGTCGCCCACCTTATTCCTCCTCCTCCTCTCCCCCTGGGCTCTCGCCACACACCCCAGCAACCCCTTCCTCCCACACTCGTATTACTCCCCCGGGATCCTCCCCACCCACAAACACACACCGTTTCACAGCCAGTGAGCGTGGAACCCCCGTTCGGCGCGGAGCACGACCGCGCCTCCCCTCCCCCCAACCCCCAGATGAGGGAGGGTTTAGTGTCGAGACAGGCGTACATCTAGGGTTCAACTTCGCTCACCGACGGCCAACGACACGAAACCGATGCGACAAATTAATACGTACGGCCTTAAAAAAAAAGACAACGGAAAATAGGAACGCTAACTGAACTCTCTCCGCTCCGGAATGAAATTTCAAACCGTCGGCAAACATTCCTCCCGTTAATCGTTTTGGGGCGGAAACGAATGGGATCCAGGTTCCTCCGCTCGCGAGGACTCACCTGGACACGCCCCCCTTGCAGCGTGCCGTGCGATCCATCTCGCGCGGGTGCGTAAGGCGCCGGGGGAAAGGGAGCAAAATGCGATTAATACGAAAACGTACCTAATTGCAGGAGAATGCATCCGCAAAAAAAAACGAAAGACGCAAACTTGATAGGTATTAGGACTGCTCACGCGTGGAGGAAACGCTGAGGACGGAAACACCCTTTTCATTTATTTTAGAAGAGACTAGACAAAAAATATCAACGCATGGCGGAAGTCGGAAGAGCAATTAATACACAAAACGAGGGGCGTTTCCCCCTTGATATTCTGGATAAATTAGTTAGGTTTAATTTTTCAAACAAAATAAGACGTCTATAAGTAGCCTAAGCATATACTAGTGTCGGGGCGAATTAGCACTAACGAGAGACCCTACTCTATGGCATTATAATTCAGGTGTCATTGAACTTAAGGACATGGCTGAACGGAATGCCTCATGATGAAATGGATACATACCAGGGGTTGGTGCACACGTCAAGAATACTATGCATTTCTTGGTAAATAAGTACCGGTACCAACCCACTACCGCTTATTGACATTATCTACAACTACATGATAGCCCGCATGCCGCCGCAAGGGCATGTGGCAGGGTGTGTTAGGACACCAGTCCCGAATAAACGGAAAGCAGAAAGGTGGTCTATTAAAGTGGGGCACGGATGTACTTGTGAGCGTATTTCTCTCCTTGTGTCGTGGATCGTTGAAGGGAAAACCGAATTTATTCAATCTATCGGTTTGACAGACTATTTCTTTAATGCTATCGTCCTTGTCGGACATGCCGATGCAGTAGTGGAGGCTGGATTACTTACTATTATATTCGCATTCAAAATCACACGACTGCTGTATATTTAATCAGATTATTCTACCATTGATTTTTCGATTCTCCGGCGACTTCCATGGCATAATACGTATCAATGGCGAGACTCTCACGGTCAACACGTAAGGTACATTTTTAACGACACGGGCCGCATTCCTCTAAATTTTTGTTTAATTCTTGGATTATAAAATATATGAGGAATCGGCACCAAGGGCAAGGGAACTAGGCAATTGTATCCGGAGAAAGAATTCTATGTATTTCCCAGTAGGTACCTAGAAAACTGTACCAACCCTTAATGGTCTTGGTTTATCGTAGGTGTCCTAAATTTTATCTTCTTTAACTGAAACCCACACTAGCAGTTCGTCTTGCATTCGTAGATGCACAAATATTATAACATTTTATACTAAGATGTTACCTATAGTGCATGCACAATGCTCTCCATTTGTCACTAATATTAGAGTAACGGATGATTTTTCTGTGCATGTGTGGGAACGCCCCCTACCACACGCCTTTCTGGTGGCTTCCAGGGCACCATGTAGATGCAATCAAATGAGACGAAGCCCGCTCAATATGCTACACTTTTAAGGTTTACAAAACGTTAATTATACCTATGGCCCCAAAATCATTCATAAGGAAAGTCATCTTCTTCTGTTGTTTTCTAAGTAGTTAACCACATGGGGTAACGTGTGTAAACGCAAAGACCTCAGAGGGAAGGCTTGAGAGAATAAAAAAAAAGCAATCGCACCGCGTGTACGGTATCGCCTTTAAACATCGTAGGCGCCCTTTTCTCGCGGATTGCGAAACGTACCTACGAGCCGACCGAAATAACTGCTCAGAAGCTCTTCCAACGCGCGCCGGTCTAACAATGGACGCGCGGACAAGTCGCACGAGGGAAGCCGCCGCATTCCCCATTCACGGCTTCATTCCGGGCGCGCGCCCCCCCGGGGGAGGGAGGCCCCCCCACGCGTGTCGCGCCAACCGGCCATTTCCACGCCCGGGGCAAATTTTCAAACGGCCATCAATATTCCGCGGAATAAAATCTTTACTGCATTTGCTTCTGGTGAGGAAAATCAATGAAATGGGTCGTAAATTGTCTTCTCTTTTTTTTTGTTGCCGAGCTTTGGGTGGGGGGGGACGGCAGGAGGGGGGTTGGGTCAAGAGAGCTTATTAGAGCGGACCTTCAGGAGTACGCTCAACATTTAATGAATTCTGGGCTTGACCGCGTGCACTACTTTAAAAAAAATCGAGTTTTACAGGCAGCGGGCTAAAATAAATTCTCGAAAATGCGTTTCGTATCGTTTTCAATATTAACCCCCACTTGCATTTTTTTATTCACGCACCTGGGCATGCCTTCGCGGTAATACATATTAGTGCCTTTTCATGAAATTCTGCGCTCTGAAGTCATCACGAACAAATGCAGGGATAATTTTGTTTCGCCCATTCTTCACGTTGCACTAGGATCAAGGATGACAGCAGCGGGGATGCTAGCGTATGTCAGAATACGTTTCACTCGATATAATATAAGGGATTTACCCAGAGGGTATTAATGGAAATCGCGAAATATTAAGTGGGCTTAACTCATCATAATTAAAAAAAAATACGTATGTTAGTCACCAACCTGTGAGGTAAAAGACACCATTGACGGATTAAAACTTTTCTAAGCATTTCCCAGCGAGAGAGCAAACCAAGCTACTTAAAATACTACATTTTTTAATCGCATCAATTTTTGTTTTATTTTTCAAAATTTACAGTTACGCATCCTTACGCAAACGATAGCCAGATTTAGTTACGGCATTACACCACTAACGACAGTAATCAACCCGAAGATGGTTTGACCCCAGCGGCGAGCCGGGTGAAATTCGCACATTACAGGGCAGGAGGGTGGGGGGGGGAGTCTCCTTTCCCTGTGCCTCCTGGGGTATTCCCAGGAAGATGTGATATTCGAAATATCGCACAGCTTGGGTGAAGCTGAGGGTCCCCAGAGGCGTCGCCCGGAATTGAACCCGGATCCCCTCGTTGGTAGGCCGTCGCCCACTGGACGACCACGTTACATCATACATGACCATTTATAACCTTTGGGAATTCAACGTTCATTTGGCCTTTGAAGTGAGCTCGCTCCCCTCACTCCGCTCTAATGGATTCCGGACGCCTCTGGTGGACCTTAAGTCCGTGGGATCCAGATAAGCCACTTCTTGCTCGTCGTCAGGTTTACCTGCGAGGTCGAACACCCCAGAGTTTACCCAAAACTCGAGGCACTCCGAGGAGGGTTAACCACGTTTCGTGTGGTGATTTCCGAGAGATTAAAATGCTCGAGAAGGGAATTCAGGGAGATAATCGCAAAAGGAAAAAATATCACATGAACATTTTTAACTCGCATATATTATTTCCTCAAGAGGAAGATGAATAATGTTGGTAGTCTAAAGAGGATATGTACCTCCGTTGGGCTTCAGGTAGATTATCCCGTTTCCAAGGTGAAAAAAAGAGTCCCCTAAAAGCGACTACAAACTTACGACTACACTTATTCACACGAGAAAAAGTTAAAATGCAATTAAATTTTTAAAAAGTTCACGTTAGTCAGGTGAACAACGCATCCGTCAGCCAACCCAAGGGTCGAGGTTTAGAGTTCCGTCTTGGACCTGGATCTTCAGTAAACTCTGGGAATTCGACCCTTGGAAACCAGATGGAAAAAAGGAAACAAAAAATACATTGGGAGTTCAAGGGCGGGGTGTGAATCGAGAACGTGACATAAAACGTCACACCGGCAAGTTAAAATTTGGTGAAATGTTTTTTTTTAATTAGGTGATTAACTTTTTAAATAAATTTTATATGTTAATTGCTATTGCTCGAGACTCCTAAAGAATATTTGTTCGGTAGGATATGTTGAGTTGTTCACGAAATATTTAATGCTCTATATGGCGTAGGTGTGAAAATCACGGGTGTTGTCGACACTGAAGCCATTTTGGTAATCTTTATCATTTTTCGATGATTTATTTTTTGCAAGCATACTCATTACCCTTCAAACTGTGGTTTATCGTTCAATAGTCCATTCGACGTAAGCGCGGCGATGTACTGAGAGCGAAAGTCTGTCACCGTGAGCTCCGATGTGACCGCACCAAGCGTAACGGGATGCAGGACGTTTTTGCGCCTAGAAATTTTCGGATGAACCTCCAGAAACTCCTCCATATTCGTCTGCAGCACTGTGGATTTCAAGGTTCACGACTTAGCTAGCTCTCGATCTAATGAAACCCCAACCCTTAGGTTAGTACGAACTTCTTGCTCAGTAAAAGCGGCGGTATATATAAAATCCGGGGTATATTGCCCCAAATGGGGTAAAAATGGAAATCTCGGGGGAATTGAAAATATCCGGAGTTTTGGGAGGGGGAGAAGATTCGAGGACCTCCACGGATGGTCTATAACTCCAGATACGCCACCGCTCGCACCCCCCGTTTCTGTGCGTTCAATTATTATATAAACACTTTTGGCTGCGACTCGAAGCATGAAGTCATCGTCGGATGACTCCATGATTACACGTGAACGAGTGAAGAGGAAGGCCGGCAGCGATCGGCGCAGGTTATCAGACTTTCATTTCGTTCACGTACCTACCAGCGCAACGCAGTTAATAGAACGCAGAAACCAGCGACCAATGTGTTCGTAACTCTTGCACAAGCATTAAACAATGCCTGCTCGGATACCGTTTCTTTTTTTTCACATGTTTCTAATTTTCTCCCCTGGATGTCACGCAACATGGCTGCCGTCTGACGAAAGTCGTTTGCTGTCGACGACGCCTTCAACGTGGGCTTCCCACTCGTAAATGCCATAGCTCCCTACGCACGCCTTGACGCTCGTGCCAAACAAACCCCGAGTCGGTCCCTGCGAAAGGATGAGACACACTAATTTCCCCCCCGTTTTCCCGGAACGACCGCACACCAACGAGGATAACTCGGGCCATTTAATTACTTTTTTTTAAATTTGCTTTCCGAGGAAAACCACGAATTCCGATCGAATCTTCAAGGGGGGCGAGTGACCCCGACCAAACGCGGTGGGAAAATCCGGCCACACACACACACAAACACTTCCGCTGCAGTGCGGGCGAAGGAGAGGAAGGCGGAAAGAGTTGGCATCGCAGGATGGCCACCGTTGCGGATTCAAAAATTCCTCCTACATTTTGCGTTTTTCGCCGGCAGAAAAAAATCATCGAATTTCCCTAACCGAAATACCGAGGCATTGCTCCAGGCGACTATATTCACACGTGTAAATACTTGTACGGTGCAGTCACTTCTCCGAAGTGCCTACATTGGTGCCGTGCCATGCCAGGATACAATAAATAATAAATGAACTCATTGAAGTCCAGCTCCACTTCCTTATATAAGTAAAGTCATCACCAGACAAACTGCACTCAATGAACAGGGAAATCAATTCTAATTAAATACCCTTATGAAGGAAGTATACAAATCGGAAACAAAAGCAAGTAACATCCGCAATATCGTGAGAATGTCGATTATGGGGCAAGTTCCTCTGAAAGGACATGTGGTGTTAACGTGACTTTGCGAAATTATTAAAACGACAAACACGTTGGTTGAGAACATTATGATAACAGCCACGTTTATTCATATCACTAGGCACACAATTTATCAAAAGAGTTATATTTAATTTTTCCTCGGGTGTTTGACGATACCTCTTACGATTTATAGAAAAAAATTTAAGAGTTGTGAACGCTTGCTACAGGAGTACTTGTACCGCAAAATATTCAGATCTCGACGGCTGGCATAGTTACGAGGTGGTGATAAGAAAACGTTTGCCGACCCATGCGTCAGTGCTTCTTGCCAATTTAAACTTTATCAATGTCGTAAGTGACCTTTTTTCTATTTTTCCGATTCCACCCCTTGGGTTTTATTTTCGCGACGGCGTAACGCCGCGCTGAATTTCGAACGCCTTTGGGAGTGTCGTCGCGCCGTGAGAACCCTGAGAAGCATAACTCCTTCTACGATTTAGAAATACCGCGCCGCCCAAATGAAGACATTCCAGGGCCGGACGGGAAACGAACCGTTTATAAATCTTCACCGCGCAAACCGGTCAAAAACGGACGGGCCGTAACTCCATCGCGGATGCGGTGAGGATTCACGGTATCGGTCGCGGCCGGACATTGCACCCTCACGGGACGCGACCCCTGCGAGGAGACGGGCGAGGGGGGGGAGGAGGAGAGGACACGCCCCTTAAGGGGAACGCGTCCATTTGGCACGGCTCAGCTCGTTATCACGAGAGCGGATGTGACGGAAACCGGAACCTTGAGGGAAGAAAAAAAAGGGGGGCGTGCCCTACTGGCCTCTCACCTGGCCCTCCCGAGCTCCTCCGGGAAGGGGCGTTGCGGAAGGGCAACAGTGTGCCCCCTTTGTCATCCCGTGCCAATATTTACGGAGACGGGATAGATATTGCGGAGGATTTCGTTCGGGTGGGCAGGGGAGTGTTCCACCGTGATTTTATCGCAATTCGTCCCGGTCGTTAAACGACATACTATCGCAGACGTTGGCCTCCTCAAACATTTGCGCAGTTACCCAGAGGTAGATTCTAGGTTTAATCTTTTGATTAAAAAAATACAATTCTGTGCACACGATCTCACAGAACTCAAGGAATACTTCGAGATTGGAATGAGAAGCAATGGTGGAGCTCGGAATGAGAGTCGGGGCTGAGCTAAAACCGCAAATTCTCGAATAGGAATTACTAAGGATTCCACGGAAATATCAAAGCTTCCCGAAAAAATTCCTCCTTTGTTAGACAAGTAGTTCGAAGGGAAACGTACATAATTAGTCACAGTAATTCTGCAGACACGGAAATCTTCCCAGTAATCCTTCACTAGTGCTTTCTATATTTCACTCTCTAAGGAGTTTAGAGGAAGCCTGGCCTACCGCAGAAATATTCCTGAGTGTTTCATAATAACGAAAATTATCAAAATAAATAGTTTTTACCCGTGACTAATCGCAGAAAAACATTTATTTCGAAGTTGAAATGATCTATTTAAAAATTAATCACCCTAAAGAACTTAATGGGAAGGAAAAATTCAACAGTTACTCGAAGCCTTTTCCACCATCGACGCTCCTAGAATGGCGGGCTCATTTCACGATACTCGTATAATAATTTTCGAAACCCTGACAAGAGAAACAATTTTTTTACGTACATTTTTAACACATCTGTACTGTACAAACCAGCTAACTCCGCGATAAGTTCTGCAGAGAAACATTCTCTCGAGTTAATGCGAAAACAAAATAAAACATGAAAAACGCATCCATTCATTATTTCCACATAAAAATGTATAATTGAAAATGAAAAGCCAACTGGAAAAGACTCCAAGATTCCTTCATACGCACAAGAATTAGGATTGCAAGGAAGAGAAAGTATGTCGAGACCCGGCTGCCGTTAGAAATTAGTTACTATAAGAAAAGTACCTCGTGGTTTTCTGTTTTTATTTTCCTTCGTTTTAGTTTTTAGAGCTGTTTCATTTATCCATTGAAAAACTGCATGGGGAAGAAAAGCTCTTTTTACGTATTTACCTACCACAGATGGACAGCCATAACCAGTTTTTTCAGGTCATGAGTTCATTTTTCTTCGGTGTTCGGCTTTCACCGGGTTAACTTTAAGCCGAGTCAGCCCGACTTTTTTTCCAATATTAAAATGGGTTTTTCGATTAAAAAAAATATT
Organism: Calopteryx splendens; assembly: GCA_002093875.1. Lineage (NCBI taxonomy): Eukaryota > Metazoa > Arthropoda > Insecta > Odonata > Calopterygidae > Calopteryx > Calopteryx splendens. The sequence goes on from LYUA01000792.1 coordinate 142,567, forward strand.
TTACTGGATGCCTCGAATCACATATTCGAGATAAATGCTAAATATTTTAAACTCATCACTTTCCCAGCCGCTTTTAAAATATAACTAAAATACTTGATCACTTATAAGAGAAGAAATTACTACAATACGTTCAGAATAAAATATCTTTCGAGACAAATGATTATAATAATATTTGCATAGTATATAATGATATTTGCAGCAATGTTTTTATTTTTAAAATTAGATACTCGTGCATTTTTTTCAGCTTTCGGAGCGAAGATTTATGAAGTATATTAAGGGAGCGCACAATATTTCACAGCATTTAATTGCAACGGAAATTTTTTTTCGCTAACATATCTGGCCTTGAACGACCACAGATCTGTGATTCAGTATTCGTATTCAGGGTTAATCTTACGGAACCGAAATTTAGGAATGCCGGGAATACAGAATTTTGTATCATTTTGCATATAAATTGGTAGCAAGAGGGGCGGCAACTAAAACAAACCGGAAAACCGGTTTAATTATCTCAGGTTTTAACCCGATTCAACAGCCATACATAATTTTAAAAATCTAAAACCGAAAAACCGGTCTTTTTTTGACGACCGCCCATCCAACTGTGGCGCACCCTCGAAATAAGGGTATCCCAAACGAGACACACCCCGTCGCCCTCACTCCGCCTTTAATCCCGCGGAAAGTTGCAGTCGGTGATAACAACGATTGATTTCCGACTCCCTCTTTAACCCTTCCCCCATCGCAACCTATTTTAAAGCTTATTGGTTCAAACCCACCAGGTCCATGGATCCAACGGAATTCCACACTTTTCAGTCGAGTGCAAGGAGTGCTCTCGGCATGCGCTTTTTCCATTTGCACTCCATCCACGCGGAACGGGAGGAGAGGGCGGCAATTATGGGCGTTCCGAACGAGCACACTTCTGGGATACGAGTTAGGCCAAGGCACCGGGAGAATCCAAGACGAAAGAAACTCCTGGATCGTGAGTATACCTCAGTATTTAAAATACCCACGGGTATGATTTTAATCCCACTCTGGACTGCACTGCTACATGCACGCGCCCTTCATACCGTTCCCTTTCGGGGTGAGAACGGTCAAGAGAAGCATGGAATCAAGTTACGAAACGAAAGTCACTTTTTGTAGCCAAATTCTTCCATGCTGCACTATCCTTGCATATCTCTCTCGCATCTGCCACATTCGTACATTGTTTCATAAACGCTCTTCTGTTCCTGAAACAACGAATATTCCTTGTCGTGAGAGTCTTTTCAACCACACACACCCCATCTCGGACCACACCCCGTTCTCTCTAAAACCATTGGCTCTTCCTTCTCATATCTTCTTCATGATTCAACTCAAAAAAATTGCGAAAACTTCTATTATTCGCCTTTAATGTATTTTTTTAACATCTGGTGTGGAAACACCCCCCACAACACACCCTACTATTTTTGTGTGATCAACATAGAATAATCAATAACAATTTTTGTCGATGAATAAACGGCAGCGTCGATTTCTTTACTTCATAGTTGAAGTCCATTGTCATCTTATTTTTGGAGTAATTTGAGTTGGTTGTGAAAATACTCGATGTTCTCTCGGAGGTAAGCGAAGAATCGACTGTCCCGGGCACCCCAGTCGCTTCTGGAAGAATTGGGTAGCGCCTACATATTTAGCCTCTAGAGAAAGATTCAAAGAGACTACGGGTATTTCACAGTAAAAAACATCGGTCCGAGACCGAAAAGGACCGGGATTCGAACCTGGATCCCTCTATTTCCCGTTAAGCTCTTTATTCAGTTAGGCTACTGAGGCGTCCTCGAGGCCGTAGAATTTCTCTGATGACGTGAAATATTTTACCGGAAGGCGAAAAAATGTGCTACTTTATTCAAGGAGTCCAAATGGTAATATTTCGTTCCCATAGTTGCGTAATATTTTCTATTTATGTCTAAAGAACAACCATTTTCATCTTTGAATGAAAAATAACTTATTATATAAAATTAGCTTATTAATTTCAATGATATCATTAATTATTCTCATTAATTTAATCGAGTTGGAATAAATTAATTTTAGCATGTGATGCATCTTTATATCGAGTATTTTTCACGATGTTTCCCATCACTTTCTCCGCTAAACGTACATTAGATTCTTTCTTGTGGACCGATTTTCGACAGTAGGGGAAGGTTTATACGTGCTTGAACTAAATTTTAGATCTGACGTAGGAATCAAAGAGGTAATTTAAATTGAATCAGCGCCTAACTATTATGTTATCGCTGGAATTAATGGTCAGGATGGCCTTTCTCGGTTACCAATAAAAGTAATAAGCATTTAGCCTTATTTATATTTCTTTCAACCTTACAGTAAAATATGTTTTAATGAGCGTAGCTGATTTCTGAAGGTAGATTATGACGTTAGCGAAAGATATATGGTGTTCGATAGAGGACTGAATGTAACGCCAATCAATAACTTAGAACACCAGGAAACATCAATCGAGTTGCTACGTTCAAAACAATCAACATGAGATCATAAACTCACTCGCAAGGTTACCCCAGATATTACATTCATTGTTGACAGAGCATGGGAGTGAGCCGTAATTCTATTTATCTCATATCTATTGCATGGAGCCAAAGGCGTAAATCATATTCATGGCCAGGATAATCCGTGAGTAAGTGAGAATTTCCATCTATTTGGCGATGCAGAAATTAGCCGATGTCGGATAAATGGAACAATGGCATTTCAAATGCACGACCATAAGGTTCCTGCCCCCAAATTATAAAGGAGCCCTAACACGATACGAAATCATTGCAAAATTGAATCCTGCAAAATTGAATTAACCGTCTGAGGAATAGATGGAATGTTGGCGCAATATATTTAATAGTTTTGAAGACTTTTTATTTTTAAATGAACCCTAGACAAATTACGCAATACCAAGCATGGATGAATGGTGAAACCATTTTCACCAAGAAATAAAATGATTCTTCACCCACATTCACAATATTAGGGCAGGCATTTTGACTCGGTTCTTACCAAATTAAAAATATAATGATGGGCTTGTGTCGTGAGTTGAACCACACATTCATTAGTCTCCACAACATCATGCACGGACTATATCACACTCACTGATTCACGACATTTGATAAAAAGCATATCAGTCTTAGTTTAAGGCTAAACATTCAATAAAAATACACGAAACGGTCAAACCAATCGTCAATGAAGCCACTAGGATTTGCTAAAACCCCCTTGGTTTGGTAAGTATCATAAGAGTGATTGAAGTCTTCAACTCTCATCGTCTTTAATAAGGTATACGAATGTAACAACTTCATAGCTATTGGACCATTTCATATATTTGCACATGTAAGTCCATGCCGATAAGTGGGTGGAGTTAGGGTTTGCGATGAAGGTAGGTGTACTTGAACACTCCGGAACCAAACAACCACTCCAGCAAAGGACGCGAGAAATTTTTATTTATTGTTCACTTGTTTCATCACTTGCTTTTTGATGCGCAACTGGAATGTGTCCTCCTCCTGAATACTCATTTGCGTTCACATTTCAACCCGACTTTGACTACAATAAAAATGCACGACCTTTTATTTCATTCCACATGCAAATCATTCTTGCAGCTGTTTTATCGAAGCATGTTTTTATCCCCGAAACCCCGATTTTTTTCCTCGCGCTCTCGACGCAAAGGACCACTCAAACTGTCAACAACGTTTCACCGAAATTCCACGGAACACTGCACCACTCCTCCACCCTACCGAATACGGGATTGCGCACTTGAAAAACTCGGTCTCGGTTCATCTACGGCGATTGGAGAAGGCACTCGGCCAGTTAGTTAGCCGCGCGACATCTATTTACAACCCCCACGACCGGATACTGGATCCGCTTTTAGGGCCTTCGCTTGACGCGGTGGGATAATGGCTTTGGGGAAGGAGAGGGGGGGGGGACGTGGGAGAGAGCGTGGGGAGGGTGGGTGAAGGGAGGGGGGAGTAGGAGGAGTGGGAATGGCTGAGAAAGTGCTAGAAAGAGGAAAGAAGAAGCAGGGGAGAGCGATATTAAGTTTTCAACATCGACCGTCGGTACATAAGAAACATCGAGGTGGTGACGATATAATATAGCCCTTTGTGGAACATCCAAAGAAAAACTATTTATTACAGTATTAGTATAGTAACTATTTATAACAGTAAATTGGGCACTGCTGAATTTACTGTCAAATACCTTCCAAGGAATGGGTTTAAAGAAACTCTTCAATTCCACTCATCACATTTTGTAATAACTCCCATTGTTTCGCTGGCATGCCGTCACGTGAAATGTACGCAATAAGTGACCGTGTGGATATGCATAATTTTCATATGCATAATTTCACCTGATGATACTGCACGGCAGCAAAACCATGGTCGTTATAATAAATTGTCATTTGTGGAATTGTAGAGTTTCTTTGAAACCATTCCTTGCAAATTCCACAGAGTTAAGCCTCGTGAACTCAATGTTAATTAATTTCAATCGTATGTCGAGTACTTATTGATTTGCCACAAAAAAACTTAGAATTTATTTGAAAGGGCGAAGGGTATACCTTTGAAATCCAAAAGTTTACCGTTGAATCTCACCGGTAAACTGTTTAAATTCAATATAAAATGTTAAATTTCAAGATTAACTGTTGAAATCCAACAGCAGCTTTCACAAAGGGTGTGGACGTGACGATAATTCTCGGATGCACATAGTAATAACGCGTACCATACCGTCTTTGAGTCTATAGTTACAATTCTAAGCCCCGACTAACACAGCACTAAATATCAAAACACCAAACACAACAACAAGCCATTCGTCAGCTCCGTATCATTTCTACCTCACTTCAACCGTCCAATATGCTTAATATTTTCAATGATAACGTCCTTAATTTCATCCCATGATATGGTAGTTTATTCCAGGAATAGCAACACCATTGTAACCACATTTTGTCTTATCGAAATTTTAGTAATATCGTCACAACTGGCACATTGCATATCGACTACCTATATCGACCATATCGCCACAATGACAATGCCGTCATATCGACAACAATCATCGACCTTCGACACATCGGTGGCCTACATTATCCACCTCTATCTCGTCTATATGAATAAGAGATTGGAATGATGCCGATCGATATATGGTCAACGCAGAGCACTAGGAACAAGCATGGAGACCGTATATCGACCATGATGCAGCTCAAAATTATCCGCTTCAATTCCATTGATATGAAAAATATCGTAATGTCGACGCATCTTCATCGCATTTCCCTAGGAAGGAGCACGGAGGGCTGATACGACAGCTGGAGAAAGCCTACCAGCCTAGGGAACGAGAAGAGCGCTCCGCGGCGGTTATCGGAGAAAGGGAGCGAGGGAGGAAGTGCATCCCTCTCAACACACCCCATTGAAACCCTTTCTTTTCGTCCTTTCCTGTACCTCCCTTTTTTTTATACCCCCGGCACTTCCGACTGGGACAGGAGGGCCTTAAAGGGGTGAAAGGGAGTCCCGAGGGAGGGGGGAGACTAGTGCTCGGGGCGGGAAGAGAGAGGACGGGGGAGAGGGAGGCTCGTCGGGGGAGGGTTGGTGGACTGTGGGAGACCGGAGGAACAATGGGTGCTCTAAGGGGAAGGGAGGTGTGCGTGGGAGTCGGAACGTCAAAGGGGGAGGGGGGGGCGAAGGTGGGCCGGAGGGAATTTTTTCAACAGAACTGCCAACTTGGACGAGCACACTGAAGAGAGAGAGAGAGAATTTTTTTTCCGCGCGCTAAAAATAGAGGCGTGAGATTTAATTTAATGTTAACATACAATACAACCGGGGCGTGCAGTACGCCAGCGGCGAAAACATAACCAGCGCACGAAAGTGTATATTCAGAGGCAATCGTGAACGTAAAATAAGAAGATATTAAAAGAAAATCACCGAACGGAGCTCACAAAACTGTGAAATATAACAGAGGCTGAAGGACCAGTTCCTGAATCGAACCACGTGATATAGTACGATCTCACTTTTCCTCGATCGCATTTAAGATCAACGAGGGATTAAGTATTCCGGGTAATGAGGTGAAAAACATATTGGTCATGCAGAGTGAATGGTCCGCAGTGTGTTTCCCCATAATAGCGACGATTTTCCCTGCCTTGCGTCCAAACTAAAAGTACGAAGAAGATAAAAAATTATGTATAGATATCGAGTTTAATCTCTTTGAAAACTATTTGAAACCTACTAAAAAGCTCGATTTCATTCATGCAATATTTTATGTTTAATTCCTCACTGCTTCTATTCAGTGACATTTAGAGAAATTTATTTTTAAAAAACCTCCATTTTAAAGTGATAAAATATACTGTAATCGGGAAGCGAGGTAATTATACATGGTACTACTAGTTTGTATGTCTCATGTAGTTTTTTTAACAGTTTCTCCACATTTTTATAAAAAATGCTTTCCATTCCCCCCACGGGTCGTATACAGTTGTATATTATGACGCCATTGTCAATGTGAAGATATAGGTAGTCAATATTCAATGTGCCCATTGCGACGATATGTATTACTAAAATTTCGATAAGAAAAACTGTGGGTCCAATGGAGTTACTATTCCTGGAATAAAGTACCATGTCATCGAAGTCTACAATTGAGCAAGGGAGAAACAAATGGGAAGGGAGAGGGAACCTCTCCCTTAGGTGATTAGGCAGGGCTAAAAACGAAACAACACGGTCGGATTGGGTACTACGTGCAGGGAGAGAAGTATGGAAGCTTCTACTGCTGGAATGTGGGTTTCGAAGGGTGAGGGAGGCCTCTCCAGTTTCCCTCGGAAGGGGAGAGAGGCAGGCACACTCCTCGAGTATGTATGTATGCATTGTATGTGTATGTATATATATATATATATATATATATATATATATATATA
>LYUA01000792.1:213260-223942 GCA_002093875.1 Calopteryx splendens
GGGGGGGGGGGGGGTGATATGATGCGTCTCCTCCCTTTTTGGAAAGGGATGTTCCCGAGTGCAAGCGGACTCGGATTGTGTTCGGCGGACGAAATCGCATCATCCGTCGTGGAGGAGGTTGAAAAGGGGTCCCACTCTTGCTGAAACCGAAGTAGAGGTAACTTTGTACAAATTCACAGCCTGTGCGGATTGCCTAACACACGAGGAAGCCATCGAGACCGTTGGGATACGACGGAATCCGATAAACATGTTTCACGAGTGGGTAACGACGTAACAATCCAATAAAAATAGAGGTACACTTCACATTGCATCTGATGGCATGAATCACAACGTTGAAACCTGTTTTCAATTTACATTTGAGATCAAAAAATATCACAATCTATGGCGCATCTGGGGGGAGAGGGGTGCTGATTAGTCCATAGCCCACCCCCAGAAATTTTACTCCCACAAGAATAGTTGACTATGTGAAGTACAATTGGTAATTTCATGCAAAGTGAAATTTCACTTTTCCTTAGAAAATGCCAACAAAAAATAAAGAACCAATAAAGCCAATAATAAACATATCACTAAAGCTTTCTGAAGAGAGAAATAAATCCTTCACGTACCAGTTGCCAACGAAACTAAGTTTTAGAACCCCTCAAAACAGTTTCTTCTGGTTACACTATGGTAACAGTGATAGACTATAAAATGTTTATAAAAAAAACACGTCGAGAAGGCTAGAAAAACGATTTTTGAAATCTGGAAGGCGTAAGAACAGCATATAAAGCCGTTGATAAAATGCACTTAACTTTTACAATCTCTCCGTTTGTTACTACCACTAGAGTATCGTATCATTTTGAAAATGCCTCCCTGGCGTGTTAACATCCTTGCCACTTACCCTCGTGGTGGCTTACAGGTTACCATGTACCTAGATGTAGAACAAAAAAAGATTATGAGAATAGGTTTCAAATAGTGAAAATGACGTTTTAGATCACTATGTATGATAAGTGTAGCGTATTTTTTTTATATGTCACACCATGCATATTGAGAGAAAGGCGTCATTGTCACTGTTTGCAACCAATTCTCATAATATTTTATTGCTCAACATCTCTTATTCCTTTGAAAGTTCGTAAATTCTACCACTAGTTACTAATATATCAATTCATGGATGATTTCATCCACTTCAAAATGTCAATCCCGTATCTCTAATGACCAGTTAAGTACAAGTGCCGGGATACTGCAAATGTCCTCTGCAATCCAGGGCCTTGCAGGTGCGAATTACGAGGAACCCTACGAAAAATGCGCCCAAAGCGTAAGAATTCGACCCGAAATTGAGATTCAATCTCCTACATTTCGCTCCCTCTCGACTTATTTCTCCGACCCTTTTTTCCGAGCATAAACGCTTGCGGGAACGTTGATACAATAAATCCCCGATACTGAAACTCTCCTTCCTTACGGATCCCCGAAAGCCCTCGAAAGATAAAGGGAGATCGGCAACGAAATTTCCCGAGGGAGGAAAGCAGGGCGCCGTTGTGAAAAAGAGTCGGATCTTTTTTTTTCTCACCCGTTGTTTATCGCCCCGCGCGCAATCGGCAGACGACCGACGGAGGGAGACCTCCCGCGAGGGAGAGACTCCCCCACGATCTCCACGCTCACGATGGACGCCCGGGGGACCGAAAGAAGGCACGGAACCTGTTGATGGGACTCCCTACGGGGATGGGAAATTAAGAGCCAAGCCTCGACGAAACGGAGTTAAGGCGAATGGTGCTGGCTGGATTCTTAGGGGACCACACTGAGCGCTCGTGATCACGTTTCCCTTTCAAGGGATGCTCACAAATCCTCCCCCGTGATGCGACCGCTGGCCACGCCACACACGGAAAACGACTCGGCCCACGCGTAACGGTTGCGCTGCTGCCAAATCGATGAAGATTTTAGGAGGCTGGATCGAGTTTTTGATGTGGACGGATGCAAACTAGACAAGCAAACTGGACAAAGGTATCTCGGTTCAAGTGCCTGGCCAAGTACCCTACGCACCAGGGAAAGGATTAGGTCGACCCCTCCCTGAGCACTGAATTTGCTGTTTTTAAAATGTCGGACGGCTTACTTAGTGCGGCGTTAGATAAGCTCTACCATGAAAAATGTTACTGATTTGCGTTGAGTGTCCCAAAATTGACTAATTGACTTTTCGAAGCAGATGGACAACATCTTATTTCACATTGCACATCGCCCTTAGGTTGGGCACTGCGATTTTACGTCAATTCGTCATGTCGATTTTTTGACCAACTCCATATGCACAATGTAGATACACCTACTGCATTGATGATTACGATATCATCAATTTTTATCGACACAAAATTTTCACTCGCCACTTTCGATATTAACGTGGAATCAGAATCGATGTTTAAAATGGAAAAAATCCGAAAACAAACAGATCTAGCAATGCGATGCCGCGATTTTAGCCGGTCGGCACAGTAATCACGCAAAACACTTCCATCGGATCGCTGAGAGTGGCTTATAACACGCGGAGAGAATGCTTTTCGAAAAGGAACTCCCGAAGTTCGGCCTTACTACTGGATTTACTTCAAGCGCTGGAATTCGCCTCTCTCGATTGCCGGGAACGGTGTCCAATCATCCACTTAAGAGCACACGCCCGAAGAGCGGCAAGGGAGATAGATACCCACACAACCATGGACTCGAGAGCTATTTGGAACCGTGGCGGCCGAGAGGGAGATTTTTATTTTTTTTTTCATCGGCGAAAAAACCGTTGGAGCGGACTCGCCCCGTTCCAACGTTTTGTCCCGGGAGAAAAAACTCGGTCACCAGTCAAACAAACATCCGCGTAAGAACGATCCGTCTTTATCATTCACATCTCCATCACAGGCGAGGGAGAGCTCGTAGTCGGGCAGATAAACGAATGGAGTTTCGAGATCCTTTCAGGATGTCTCCTGACACACTTAACGTGCCCAAGTACTCCGGAGATCCCTACCGAACGAAAGGGATTATCGGTCCGTGCGAGGCCTCACATCCAGGAGAGTTTTGAAAGATTATCGCGCCAATCTCGGCACTTAAAATCAGACGCGGACATCCATGGATAAGGTATTCCGTGCCCAAAGCGGGTCACCACTCCTTTCTTTTACAAAATGCACTAAAATAAAAACCTCCGCCGAATTCAAGAGGCGGATGGATTATTCACAAAAAGGGGTACTGGAATAAAAATACTGCCCCGGGAAAAAAACTTTCATTCCAAATATTCTCCCACCATACTGCGAAAAAAAAGAATTAAAAATACGCCTTTAATTCACGGTAAAGAGAAGCTTATATGAGAACATCTAATTATGGTCCAGTGAAAGTTAAAATTTTTATCACACTGAAGTCGTTGCAGAAATTTCCAAAGGCACCAGACAAGTCAACAAATCAATTGGATTAAAAGGGAAACATGCCTCATCGTAATTTTAAGCGCCAGAAATGGTAGAGAGCATTTGCAGTAGAAAACCAAAGCTGTCTAAAATTAGCAATAAGAAATGAGAGAAACCACATATAGTTTAGCAAAACATTTAAATGGTATCATTTGGAGGAAAAATACTTTAACCTAGAGTCCTAAAATTTTACACTCAAGAAAGAACAACCTTTCGTTCAAGCGTCCAACGCTTTCAAAATTGTCTTCCGAGAAGTACTCGCATTATACTGGTGTGCCGGGATGAGGAGACTAACTTTTTCACTAATTTGCATTTTTGAATTTTCCCTAACATTAGGAATTCAAATGTTCCCACAGGCTCCCCAGATATTCTTGCATAAAAAATTCCTCGCCTGAAATTTCTGGATGAAAATTGTAATCCTTTATTTAAAAACACTTTCTGTAAAAATATTGCGACGCCATAATTTTTTTCGGAGGCTTCGTCGACCGGAATGGCCGCTCATCGATTATAAGGGATTCACCGCCACGGAGAGAAAAATATTCAAAAGGGGACTAAAATATTCATCGGATCTCCTCCCCTCTCCTAATTGAGAGAACCATCATGCTCGGCAAATCCCGTGGAAAATCATCGACCGATGATCGAGAGGGGCATGGCGGAGGAAATTAAATCCGGTGGGATAGCTCCATGGATGAACGGATGAAATGAGGACGACGTGGACTACAAAAGAGAGTAAATTAATAAGAGTGAAAATTTGAAGTCTCTCAAGGATTTCCAAGTTCCTAATTTCAAGTTAAGGGGCAGCGGAGGAGTTCCACACTGAGATGGCTAGTCATTACGTAAATTCACAACTGACGCGTTGAACAATTGACAATTATCGTAAAAATAACTCGATAACATTCAAGAAAAGAATTTCTCCGAGGATTTCTAAATGGATTTGTTTCATGGACGTTCTAATCATCCATTTAAAAAACACGGTAACATTCAAGAAGACAGTTTCTTCCGCAGATTTCTAAATGGATTTTTTTCATGGACGTTCTAAAAATCCATTAATTTATGCAACAATGACAATGCGAGCTTTTGGTTCGACCTTCATTCACACAAAGTCGGGTAAAAGTAACTAAACCTCAGTGTCAGTAAATAGATAAATGTTATCAGCAAAACGGCGGCGGGAAAGGGTGGATGGAGAGCCGGGAGCGGCGGCCGGGGGATTAAGGGTCCGAAATTGATACTGAGTTGTGCTGGCCGCCGCTGAGCAGACCGCCACATTACTAACCCCTCCCCACGTTCCCCTCACTCTCCCTTTTCCCTGCGAAACCCCATTCCACCGTCCCATCTAGCCCCGAACCACCCTACCGGACGCCCCTCCACCTGCCCCCAACCCACCCTCCCCATTATCTTTTTTTCCTTCGCTCGAAGGGAAAGAAAGGGAAGGTGGAGAGAGAGGAGACGCCCGGGTTCGGACTTCCATTCTCACGTAATCACCGAGCTCATCCTTCTCAACCTCGGTGCGGAATGAAAGGTAATCCCGAGCAGATGTTGCCTCGTGAACCGGATGCTCTCTCCGCTGAACGTCGACGACTTGAAGAAAACCGCCACTCTCCATCTCTCTCTCTCCTCCTCTTCTTCTGCCTCTCTCTCTCTCTCTTTCGAGGCCAAACGATTTCGAACGGGAGGAATTCACGAGGATTTCTCCCTCCTCCACCCACACGCTCTCTCTCTCTCTCCCTCGGCCCATCCCTCGCCATGTCCCTCTTTCTATGTTTCCTCCCGTCATTTCAGCCTGGCGTCTACGATATAATTCGAATCCCACAGGATGGAGGAGCCTATGGACGTGCGCCGTGGGAAAGAACAGGAAAGGCTGTCACGTCCTCGCATTTCTACGATTAATGAGTTGATAACCCACGGACCCTGAAAACGGTGAAAAAGTCATTCACCTAGACTGGGATGCGAATGGGTGGTTAATAAATATTTGAATCTGACCGTACAACATTATTTTATTTCGAAGAAGTAAAAATATGTTCTACAAAGTGACGTCCGAGATCTAAAAGTATACTGAGAATATGTTTAAAAAAATAAGAACTAAACAACGTCCTTCCCAGCGAAGTGACTCTGCGACGGACTAAAATCAGTTATTGCTGGTGTCTGAGCAATGATATACAACAAATAACAGAATAAGATAATTCCAGTTTGAAAACATAACGACGACGATCCTAACTAATTTCATGAGCAAACAACTCTAATGACCAGTACAATGGTAGGTCCGTAAACTCAAATGTAGGGGCTGGGGCAAAACATACCTTGAATGCCAAGAAATATTCTTTACGGGACCCGACACTTAAATGGTAAAACTATAGTTTTCACGAGTTCGCACATCCGCTGATTCTATTCTTTCACCAAAAACATTCAGTTTCAATAATGATTGTGTCTTGTGAGATTAAAACAAAAAGTCAAAATGACTAATGTACATTTTATTATTCTATACGATTTTATGTCAGCATGGCAAAATAAAAGCAAGGCACCACAACGGTGTAAGGCAGGGGGTGGGTGATTCCATACCAAGATTTCGCGGTCAAAATTATACGTTACCAAAATATTTGGGAAAGACGGAGAGGCTACAAAATTCAAGCGGAGTTAAATTTTACCACCAACTTTACAACAGTAAACATACATTTTATTATGTCAAGATGAAAGTGCAAAAAGGGACACACACTGAAAACTTGACTTGAAACAGGCTCGAGTTCAAAGGTTATGGCGAAACTCTACACTTTTCAGCATGGCTAATTAGATGGGCAGATTTGAAAGTTTTAATTATTACGCAACAGATACTACACATGTATACTGTGTTGAGCAAATTGGAGGCAGTGAATTCGATAAGATGAAATCATAAATTTCTTATTTTATCCCTTTTGTTCAAATCACGCACGTCAAGAATACAAACAGTAATATGCATATCTTAGAAGTAGTTAAATATTGTTTTATTTTTATAATGTGCGTAGACTTATGTTCACAAGAGGAAGTACAAGATAAGAGCTGACGTGATGAAATGATGATTGATTACTTGACCAACGATTTCCTATGCTATTCTTCGTGTTCCGGGAGCAGCTGAACATTGAAAGACGACACAGGTCGGCAATCGAAAAATTAAAACGATAGCTAATAAATATGCATCGAATGAATCACTTAATTGGCATGAGTCAAGCTAATAACAATACTTATCAACATAACATCTTGGTACAATTTTTTCAACAGAAATATTATCATTATTATTAATTTGTTATTAAGCATTTAAACAACCATAAATATGAATATAAAAAAAGCTCCAAAGGCCGTAGTGAATGTTAGTGGACAATTAAAAAAATCACACACACAGACTCATACACTCAATACTCATACACTCGGTCCTCATACGCTCCGTGTGTGTTATAAGTTTTTCGTTTTATATTGGTTTAACACGGCCGTAGAGCTCAAATTGTTTAATATTCATAACCATAAAGATGGCAAACTTACATCGTCCCTGGCACCCCGAAACATTCTTCCGCCAGCCAAATGGGACAGATTGAGAAGCACTGATCCAAATCGCGTAAAATCAAAATCGAAAATAACAACATGAAAAAGAGCTTTGTGTCCGAGGAACGGAATATCTTTTCCATCTAAACCGGACGACCCGTTAAAGAGCTACATTTATTATTTTTAAGGCGACCAATTGACGGCTCGAGACAATTCTTGACGGCTGACTGACGGGGTCTCGGCTGGAGGGCATGAGACGTGACTCCCACGTCGGCGGGGGCGGAGCGGGAGGAAGGAGGAAGGGGATCACGGGGAGGGGAGGAAGATGTAGGTGGGATTCGGGGAAGTGCTCGCGGCGCGGCGTGGTCGGGGGCGGGCGGTGTGTGGGGGATGGAACGCTGCGTGGTTCCGAGGTGACGGGGTTCCGAGAAGCGTGTCCCCACGGTGAGTGAAGAGCACCAACCATACCACCTTCCTCCGTATTCACCATTCCCCTCGCTCAGACACCGGGGAAGGCAACTACTCCATCGTCTTTTTCAAGGAACTTGGTAATCGCTCGAACACAGAAAAACGTTTTTTTAATTACATACACGCACTGGACAATTTGCTAAACCTCTACTACATCCACACCTTACCAAGCAAGGCGCCGCGAGGGCGTGCGCTAATGGGTGCCTAATCACCAGCCATCGGTTTAATTGGTGATTTATTGGATTTCGGTATTACGATATTTTACTACCGGGTGGTTAAAAATTGTCTCGTGAGATTACTCATCCTGTAGAGGTTATGCATTGTGCGAAAGAAAAAGGGCTCCTTAAATCGATCTCTTCCGCAGTCAATTTCACTTCCCAGTCGTCGGGAAACAAAAAGGAACCTTGCCTAAACAATGGTGTTTGGAGACATCGTTATGGAAATGAAGGAGCGCTACCTCATTCATTTTTTTTGAAGGAATAAAAGAAATCCTAATATTTACCTCTAATCGATGGAAAGGTTGGACCAGGTACCATATAGTTAGCGAATTTAAGCGAGCCAATGCAGATGCACAAGAAAGAATTTTATATTTTATTCGTGCATACGACATTATGTTTTTACAATACAAAATTCATCACATAAAGATCGTTCTGTAATAATTGAAGATGTATAGCCTCCATTATTTTTCCAGCCTCATTCATAATGACCTTGAACACGGTATGCTTATTGCTCAAATTAGTCGTGCCCAAAGAGTTGGAAGATGCTTAGCGATATTTAATATACCAATCGAAAAAGATTTAACTTTTGCTTCAAAATAATGACAGGCAAAGTAAATATCTTCAGTCACGCGATAGTTTACTTAAAATAAAGAATGGAGTAATATTTAGTGTTATGCGGTGCATACGGCGTGTTATTTAGTGTTTCCACAACTCACAAGAGTTACCCGCAGCAAAGTTGAAGACACGTTAATTATCTTTTCATGCAAAATGCAAACACGCACACCACGCCCTTGGAATTAGTCGGAACTATTTTTTCAGTTTTTCAGGCACCTAGCCACCAAGATGCAACAAAAAATTCCTATTCTCGAGGGTGGAACGCTTATTCTGAGGCCCTTCGACCTTATTTCCCTGTCGACGGAAGCCTTACAGAGAGAGGAGAGAGAAACGGATTGACCCACGGAGTCAATTTTTATTCCGAGGAACCTCGAGTCACGAGCATACGATCGCGTCACGCGGATGAAAGTCCACGGAGACACGAGTCTGGAATCGAAAGTCTCGAACAAAGGCCTTCCGCTTTTCCGAGTCACTCCTGGACACCGGAGTAGGCGTGCCTCTCCACCCATCGCAGCATCGCCCCCAGGTCAACGTCGGGATGGAGACATTAACCGGGAATGACGTCAGGACAGAGGGAGAGTAAAGAGACGCCCGACATTCGGTTGACGAGTGGTGAGGATGGAAATGGGAGCGCTCGGAGAATAACACGTACTCCATTCACCGCAAACGAGCCAATATTTCACGGGATTCAGACATGTTCACCAACATTTTCCCTTTGACGGAAATTGATTACTACGTTAGAATCCCCGAAGCGCAAAAAAAAGGATACTAAGAATCTACCGAACTTGACAGTCGTACAAAATTATATTTTAATACCGTTAAAAATATTTATTTATTTTTCTGACGATAGGAGGAAGGTTAGAAGACCAAAAAGACAAAGGTGGTCACGGGCGCGTAGCCAAAGTTCCAACGGAATGGGAATCGCGAGGAGAAATTAATCAAGAAATCAAGACTCCACTCGGTATTCATCGAACTCGGCGAGACATTTGAATACCACCAATGGGGAGAGGGTAAAAAAATATAGGAAACGGATCCAAAGATTCAAAGCAATATTTAACTCCATTTTAATCTAAGAGCAGAATTTCCAATCGCAGAACGATTAAAAAAACACCCGAATGTTTCATTTTTAATAAATCGAGGACGTGCTTTCGCCACTTTCCGTTGCGGTTCATTTATTTCAGTTTGAAGATCGTGATGGCAAACTTATCCCATTCCTTTGGTTGGTTTAAAAATAAATAAGGATGAGAAAATACATGAAAGCGCGCCACGAAATAGTCCTCCAATTTTTATCATGTAACTCTCGAAATGATTCAATTATCCTGAGGGCCAGGAAAAAAAATACTAAGGGAGACTGCAACGCCGACAAACGCGGAATTTTAGACTGAGAAAAAGCGCTCCGCTGCAGGATATGAGTGGCATTACCCCGTAGGTTACATATTTAAAGTGAATCATGCCGCTGTTGACTGTGCCCACAAGCCCAATAATTGAAATATTCATTTGCAACTGCAACTGACTCTCATCATCATTATTGGTAATCAATCAATAGGATTAGTTAGATGAAATTTTTCACCAAGTTCGGTTGACCAATATTCAAATTTCAGGTCGTCCGTCATTACGTATAAGATCAATGTGGCAGAACCTCATTCCGAAATTTTTCCTTGATTTATCTCCACTACCTTATATCACAACGGTCGCCACAGGAAAAAATGGTCTGAGAATCAATAACTATTCTACGATTTTCTCTATGTGTAACACTTGTCAAATGGTGCTTAGAGAGTGAAAAAATACAATATCTATGAAACAATTTCACTCAAGGCTCAACCATATACATAGCTCACACGGTAATCTGATGGCTGACAGTGAAGGAGGGGCTAAAATGATGAAAACTCTTCAATATGCATTATTAACAGAATTTAATTGGCAGACCGACTTTGTTTTCTATGCATACACACCTCAATTTCACATGGATTAAAAACAGCGCCGGTGCTGAACGTTTAAAATTGCATGCTAAGGCCGAAACCGCGGTCTTCCTCCACATCAAATATTGCATATAATATTGAAATGTGTTCGCGCGTAGGTTACGTATCTCTGGATACAAAAATAACCTTTCCCAACTCTTAACCATAACGAGGATGTACAGGTCGACACGCAGACTAACGTCGCTACTGCGGGAATAACCTTGGTGGTCGCTTGATCCACGGGTGTTTATTATCTAACGAGGTTGGAGGCTTGCGGCGGGAGGGCATCTTACCCTTATATATGCGGGGAGCGGAAGAAATGAAAGGGGAGGACGAGAGAGAGAGGAACTAGAAGAAAAAATTTCATTGAAACACACAGCCAGACTTCATTAACCCAGCCGCTCACACACCACGAGGCCGCTTCATCCACTCCCAATCTCCTTGGGGTCTCCGGCAAGGACTGAATTGGGGCAGTGACGTCTTGTCTTCCCGACGAAACCAACGTGCACACCTCCCCCCCC
>LYUA01000792.1:283021-296839 GCA_002093875.1 Calopteryx splendens
TATATACATATATATACACACACAAATACATTAATCAAATCTGCACTCCTCATATCCTCGCTTTGTACCGAAAAAAGGCCCATTTGCTCCCTTGGCCAGGTTTCGGGGGATGGAAAAAGTGGAATACCTAATAGCGTAGAGAATACAGATGAAACCGGAGGACAAAAAAGCGAGTCTTTGCGGTCAATCTCGGCTGACGGGATACGCATTCCTCCGTCAGGAAGTTACTTAATTTCGAAGAGTGGTATGCCTGGTCTCATGAGCTCGTTTCCAGAGCGCCGACGTATGATTTCCATTTCGCTGATTGCCAAAGAAAAATACTTTAGTCTGCTTTAAATTTCTTTCCTCGCCCCACCATCGCAGGGAATGGATATAGAAACTAAGGCCATAAATTGAGATTAACACACCACGCAGACAAGTGACGAGCTGAAAAATTGTTTCTCGTGACGATGGACGTGGGGAAAGGGGTAACTAAGGAAAACTGGGCTTTCGCATTTCCCGAGGTCAGAAATCTGGCCAAAACATTAAAAAGGTAGCCTTATTTCCCACGGAAAATATGCAGGGAAGTGGGGGAGGGGGAACCGGTTAGCGCACGTGGATACCTATTCGATCACACCAATGCCCTCTAGAAGTGACACGTTACCTTGGAAATCTCCAAGTTTTCACGCAACAATAATAAATTCTATTTATTTATTACTCAAAAAAAATGTTGGCAGCATCATAAAAATGTACGAAACGCAGCTATTTTTCAATATTATTTCCCGAAAATTAGGCTGAACTTTCCAAATTATACACACAGCACAATTGACATTGTGGTAACAGAATGGAAAAGAAGAACAAAAGAATAAGAAAAAACATTTAAGGAAAACGGATTGCTAAAAGATATGAAGATTTTTTATGCAAAATGTGAAAGTTATAATTCAGAATAAAATAAAATCTGCAATTTTATGTAATGTTAAAATGTAAGAAGCGCCTAACCATCTACAAATACTAAATAGGTCTAACACTAAGTCTATTTCTAGAGGAAATAAATGACTCCCTTACAATTCTAATCATTGGACAATTACGTATAGGTACCTACTTTACTTTACATATTTAATACTTTATTTTACGAAAATCCTTATGATAAGACCCACTACTCCATGTGTTAACTTTGGGAGCTGGGAATAGTATAGTTATTATATTATTATATATTACATATAAAGTTGCAAAAAAATTGTTTAATATTTTATGTAAATACATTGCGAGTCGTGCCAGCTCACTGGGTAGATCGTTCGGCTACTGGCCGCAGCGCCCCTGCTTAAAATACCGGATGGTGCCTCTGGACAACTCCATCTAAAGCACGATTTTCTGGTTAATAGTACACCGTAGGAAAACAAAAGGTGCAAAAGGAAAAAAGACTGCCCCACCTACACTGGATGTATGAATTTTTTAATACTCACCTTCGCCAACAAAAAAAATAAACCTTGAAGTTGATTGTTGAGATAAGTTAAAAATACGGTTAAATATTAAAAAACGAGAAATTATAATCAATTAAATAAATGTTCAGATACAATATTTTTCGCATGAGCGTAAATAGTCTTTAGTCATCTTCGCTCCATTAAGAAAATGTCTTGTTCCGCTCCTGGTGTAATGCTGTGCTGGTTAAGCACGAACTCGAGCACAGAATTAAAATATTCGGTCTTGAAATTTCAGTTTTTCAACTCATTTAGCACAAGAAACATAAAATATTTATTACTCCTTCAAATCAGAAACTTCATTATTTCCAAATCCAAAAGGAGAAGATGTTTCCCCCGAAAACCACCAATTATTAAATTACAAACACATTTCCATTCATCGAGCGGATGGGAGTGGTTTGACACGATGAACAGTTCGGGCCTCACGAAACCGCTGATAAAACTGTCGCAACCTTATCGTGTCACTTTCCTGGACCGCTTTCAGGGCAACGATGGATACAGACAAACTCCTAAAATTGCTCTCGACTGAACAATAGCCTTCGGCATGGGAACAGGGTATGACTCAAGTCGCCGCTCAATCTCGATCATCGGAAGGGAGATTAAACCTTAACTAGAACAATCAATTAAATTATTGGACGCGCTTTAGGTATTTTGAAGGTCTAATCGATCGTCCTTCCTTCTCCGAAGCGTCTGCTCTCCAGCTCGTGTACTGCTTTGGAGCTTCCAATATTCACGTTCTCAATGATTTCTTCACGGCAACTATCAAACCAGTCTGAATTAGAAATATTTTGACTCTCTTATGACTTGATTCCCTAACTTGCAGAAGGAGACAGCCCCCACTACATTTCTCGAGTCCTCTATCCGACCGAATATTCTTCTTTATGCTAATTTGGATCGCTATACACGGCCATTGAAAAGGCAGATCGGAGAAGAATAGAATCTTTCGAAACCTGGCGCTAGAGGCTGGTCCTGCCGATTAAATAAATAGATAAAGAGAGAAACAAGGAAAAACGCGTAAGATATCAGTAAAAAAATCCATATGGAGCAGTACATGGGAGGGAAGAACCGTAGGATGTAATCTAAACAATACAAAATGTATTGATTAGGAATATGATTCTTAGGCGCCACCAAAGGGAAAATATATAAATAACGGTCCCAAGAGGGAGACCAAGGGACAAATGTGTAGGCCATATAAAGAATTGAATTATAAAGAAGTATGAAAGGAAGAAGATCTATTACGATATAAGAGTTTTTGAACTTTTGAATTGAGAAGACCTTTGTCAGAATTAATCTTTAGCATTGGATCAAGAAGAGCACAGGGCTAAAGTCAAATGGTCTGGAATGAAAAAATTGAACACAAAATGGGTGTTACTGCTGAAATATGGAGACGAAATCACATATTAAAATGAAGCCCCGCTCATAAATTTCAACACTATCACTTAAAAAGCATCCCATTTCAAGCGGGTGAACTCGAAACGAGCATAAAAACTGAAACGCCGAAAGAAAGCGAGGATTGAAAAAAAACATTCTCCGAATCGGCCATTAAAACCACACCATCGCCGAACGAATAATTTTCTGCAATATAACCTTCCCTCATGATTTTTACGAGTTATTTTTTTTCATAAAGAAATGAATTATCATTCGCGCTATATCGGAGATTGCCCTAGGGGGTGGTGAGTTGTCACGCAAAGGGAAAAATGTCGGCGGGCATTGTTTACTTGGCCATTCCACGGGTAAACATGAGAAAGCGGATGCCGGTATAAATAACAGGCGGGACGTGACTCGCGAGAACCGAGGCCACCTGTCGGCTAAACAAGAAAATACTGCCCATCGTAAATATGAAATTAAAATGCATCGCTCAGTAAAGGCTATGGAGCAACACGTAAAAAGACTCACACCTACGTGCCCGCAATGTACCTCGGCGTCACTCCATAAATTACGAATCGCATTAAAAGATAGGCAGAGGGGCGATCCTTCTCACTCACGCGCGTTTCCCATGAGGAATTCCTCCGCCTAGTAAGTCCATGTTCTCCGGACGAGAAACGACGACCGATTTTCCTTACCTCCACGGATCCCCAGCACATGGGGGTAGAGCTCTCGGCTAACGGCTGAGGGGAACCCGTGTTCGAAAACCAGGTGATGCCACTGGAAGAGCCCGATCTAAAAAAAACCGTGTCGCGGGACACGCGGCTGAAGTGAAAACTTCCACACAAAAATATAGTCGAACAACTTGTAAGCGTCCCTACGACCATCTCTGTCTTTCTTGTCTCTCTCTCTCTCTCCCTCCTTCACTGTTCCCGAGTAAGTTGGTATCTCATTCAATTTTTCAATCCGGTTGCTAAAAATGCATCGTAGGAATGGAAATTATGCTTGCATAAAAACATATATATAATATATACACAATATTCAAAGAAAAGAAAGCAATTTCTTGGTATTTCATTAATATCGGACATTGTAGTAAAACGTTTGATCGGAGAAATGTCTGCTGAAGTTTGCGAAGCAATCACTGTAGGCATTCGTATAGTCGGGAAAACGTGTTTGCCGAGGTGGACTCACCGAGCCTACATTGATTGCAGCTGAATCCTCATCCTCGCTACTTGTGTTCACCATGAAGAAACTGCAACTGAGTCATTGATACACCGATCACTCATTATTATAAACACGGGAGACACGTTCGAATGGCGGACGTGGAATACATACAATTCAAAGGAGCATGCGATAGGGGCGCGCTCGACCACCGCGGATGAGTGTACGAGAGAGAGAGAGAGAGAGAAAAACTCAACAGTTTGACGTCGGTTTTTCGTGTTGCGCTCGGGGAATTCGCTTTTAAACGAGCTAACTATCTGATAAATCTTAGGCGCATAGTCCCATCGGGCAGATAATTGGCACTAACACCGTGCGTAACTCGGAGACAAACGTTTGGAACATCTCCGGAGCTACATCAAAGAAAATGAAAAGAATTACAAAATTACAATTACAAACTGTACCTTATCCAAGCGTGGGGAAATATTCGAAGGACATATTTAAGAAATGCTATTTTACGTTGATCAGCCCTCACCTTGAATACGCGGCGAGCAGTTTTGGAACCCTGAGCATAAGCGCCTGATTTCGCAATTGAACGAAATAAAGAGAAAACGTGCGAGATTCGTGAAAAATTTTTTGAAGGAACAGAAATATTTAAATGGTCATAAGATGGATTTAGAGCCACTGGAAGCACGAAGATCACATGCACGACTTAAACTATCATATAAATAGAAATCATTAGAGCTTAACGTTGAAACATAAGGAATAATTTTAGCTCCTCAAGCTTTGGTATTAGTCATTATCTCGAGATGAAGACATTAAACATAAATATATCAATAGTAAAGGTACAAAGGCACCATAGTCTTTAATCGAATACCACGCATCAATCTTACTAGGGGTGCTGCGATGCTTACATGGAGATCCACTGTTCTTCGGAGTTGAACGCGAAGGGGGATTATAAAAAATGTGTATTCAATACACCGTTAGTGATAATGGCTTGGGTGTTTCGGAATACCAATGTATTCAAATCCTCAAAAGCGAATTGATAGATGCTGATGATAGATGATTTTTTTTAAATTGACCGTATACAAGAAATCCATATATCATCACTGTACACAGCTTTAAGAGGCGATTAACGACAGGGGTTGACTCACATAGCAGTCCATTTAGAAGGACGGCTTTTACGTGCATCATACCCACAGCTAAACGGATTCCCTATCGATCGAGGCTGGGTTCGAAACTTGGATGGAGTAACCGCCGTCCTCGTCACCGTCCGAGCGAGTTAAATTACTTGACCGAATTGTTAGGATCGGACTATGAAACAACTGCCTACACGGAGAAATTTTTTTATTAATTATAACATTAAAATTAACTTAATTATTAATTTATTAAAAACTTATTTTACTGTCGAATTTTTTTGGTTGGTTTGAGCGATAATACTACCTATGCTGACGATAATTTGAATTCGTTGAAAGGACTGATTTTCCAGTTTAAATCGATTTCCTATTCGATTCGATAAAAAAGAGACCAGTAATAAGTCAACTCCTGTGGGCATCAGCGAATTTACCTCCGAGTATTAAACGCAAAAGACACCCCCTCGTGCTGAGTCATTACAGTCAAAATTTCAGAATATCACGAGGCTCTCAGAGCTCCTAAGTACCTAGTGAAGCCACGGGGTACCAGTCTTCAAATGAAAACAATCCTTAATTCACACCACGGAAACAAGTCGCCTCGTGACCTGTTGAGGGAGAATAGTGGTGTCGCGAGTCACGACTTCGTCAGCAGCAAAGGAATCAAGTTGGAGTCGTGGCCGTGGCAACTAAGGGTCACGAACACCGCCTCTACACTATGCTAACGAACCTGCTCAGTAACTGCATTCCGGTGAGTGAAGAGGGGAAATCATATTTTTTAAAGTGTCATGACACTAAGCGTCAAGGCAATTGTTATCAAAACGAGCTGCATTGAATTATCACCGAGTATCTATCAAAGGAGACTACATTTGCAGGGTGATTCGGCATTTCCACCTTAGCTTCCCACATTCTATCAGAATATCTTAATGCAGTTCTTACAAAGAAGAATTAAAATGTCTAAAACTTGCCCAAATTTCGAAGCGAGGGCGATCGATCTCAGAAAATGAAGGATGTACGCAGGTGATAGGGTCCCAGCCAGCCGCCAAAACTTTCTAAACAGTTAAGGATATTTCTAATTCAAACTTTGAATTTAAATTTGAATTGCAAACTCGCTTTATGAAGTAAAGAACACTTCTAAGAAAGTGCCGTGTAATTCTTCCCTTTCCCGTTTCGAAATGCGCGCACTACCACACCCCCCCTGAAATGGGTAAATGACACAGCACACTGAGCGGATGGTCTCCCGTGCGAGAGGGATTTTCGGAAGACGACCCTCACGCGCCAACGACCCTTAACTATCGTGCCAACAACAAAGCTATTAATTAAACGTCACAACACAAATAACCGCCAGGTCTGCCAAGCTACCTACCTGCTTTCACACGCGAATTTAAATTCAATTTCACACAGGAATTCAAAGCGGGATTTGCGTAACGAAACAAATGACATGTCACTCAGCGTAAAACGAAATGGTACTCGGAACAATTTTCATCAAACATCACCACTCTGATTCCTATTTACTCTTCACACTCCTTTTCCGCATTACCTAATTCATCAGCATTAGGCAAAATGTTGTTGAAGAGCATGACTTAAAATGGATGAAAAACACAGTTCCGTTCACTTAAACACAACGCGTCGGTGCATCGGTAATGGGGTGAAGGAAATATGCTGTACTGGTTTGGTCATGCTGAGAAAATGGATGAGAGTCATATCATGCAATACAAGATTATGCTTACACTTACTAGATTTATGAGAGAAGAGTACACGAAGGCGGTATATCTAGAAAGACAAGAGTGAATATGGTCGAAGATACTCGCAGGACAAGGAATATTAGATGTCTCTGGAACAGAAGACAGTTCAAGAAACAATGTTTGACTGTGACAGGGCGAAAGAAGTATGCAAGGATAAAGTAGTATGGAAGAAATTGTTAAAAGAGAATTCGTTTCCTTTCACTAACTAAAGTCAGGCTTATTTGGCTAGTGCCTGCGCGAAAGGGGAACAGTGTGGTGTATGTACGAATGAAAGTAATGAGCGTATCAACCAGTAGGAGGTCGTCATCATGGTCACATCTGATACACACACCTGATGACGAATGGACGTTGAAATGCGCGTTAAGGAATTTTGTGTTTTAAGGAATTAAATGATTTTGCAGCACTACCTGCGCTATTCGTTTTCATTTTATCTTCACTTGAGGACCCCGCTGATACGATGAATTTCAGTTGGCGCGCAAGTTGTGCAAATTTCATTATGTGTTTCGTAATTTGAAACGGTAATTTTGGTGGCATCGACGATTGATGGCACGATAGATGGGGACGAATTGAATTTCCACATGCTCCTATTCGAGTACTGTAAAACTATTGGATTACGTGATCAGAATATAAATAATCATAATAATGATTTTTCCTCGTGCATGCGGAGTGTTTGCCAGAAAACATCCTTCATGAAATAAAGATGGATGGAATAGATTAGCACATGAGTCATTTGTAGGGGTTAGGCTGGAATTGGCATAAATCCCAATTCAAGGGAAAACTAGAGACGTCCGTCTATATTCTAGGAAGAGAATACTTTAGAAGATCCTGATGAAACAGAAATGATAATTATGATACATTTCAACCGACTAATTCCTTGATAAATAGTAATTGTGGAAGGCGTGTAACTATTGATAAAGTCGGTCTCATGCAGTTGACAGGTAATTAAAAATGAAGTGAAGAAAATACTAAGAGGACTAAGAGAATGGCGGCGTCCGAGTTGACTTAATGCTGGGTCGCACCAAGTTTCTTGATACACCGAACTCCGGAGGAAAAGATTAGGCATTTTGAACGGAATGAAGCGAGGTAGGCAGTAATCGGAATCGAAGAATAGTTTGTTGTAGTATAGAATTTCGCGATGCTAGTATTGTGTAGCTAACTGTAAACAAGGTCGACAGAAAGTCGAAAATAGGAAACAAATATAAACAGAAGGTGGAATAAGGACGCCACGAAAATTTTTATCCCCAAGGAGGAGGAATTTTCATACCTTTGCTACAGCAGAGATGGTAAATGTTATAATAATCCCTCCCAAGTCGTCGTAGTATGCGATTTTCTCGAAATTGTACCGTGCGTAAAGTCGCCAAAAGATAAATCGCATGCCAGTCGGCTTGAGAGTTTTCTCGGACGAGATGTTGTTTAGATACTTAACCTTTTACAAAAACATGTCTAACAATTAAAAGTTCTATATCCCAAGATCTTTGCGACGCTAAAAATTCTCTACGCCCGGCACCCTCGAAGAACCGATAAATATTCGTGGGGAGGAAATACAAATCATTTCGTAGGCACGAGGACACCTCCACGATTATAAAATTACGGAAAGTCGCAAGTGCCCTTTGAAAAAATACGTATCACGGAAATTAGAAATCGAGTCCACATCATTTTCTCAGCCACAACCGATTCATTCATGATGAAAACAGCATCTTCAAGCAAACCCACTATTTGCGCAGTCAGAAATGTGATATGGGGATGGAGAGTATTTTTTTTTAAATATACCCACATGATAAAATGCAATGTACATTCGAGAAAAACAAAAAAATAAGATCGCAAACATATTATTCAAGGGGAACATATGATTTGTGTGGAGAAAATTATTTTAAGTATAATTCAAGCGGTCACATCCTTAATGATACTGCCATTTTAGCCGATTTTTGGCTCTATAGTATGACATGTCGAATAATTTGATTCGGATATGTGTTGGCTCAAGGAAACTTTTTGTCATTCTCAATAGGATACGATATTATAAAGCTTACACGTTCTTTAAACCTCCTACCGATTCATTTAAACATTTAAATTGTTTAATAATATAGCAGGTGCAATCGATTGGACGGTTCCATCGCATTCCCATAATGGATTTATTACTAGGACGAATCGGCAGAAAATAATTATAATCAAGGTGGTATAATCGATTGAAGGGTTAAATGGCCTTACCACACTCGATTGATTAATCGGAAGAATTAGGAGCAAATAATATTCGAGGCGGTATAACCGACAGAACGATTAAATTTTCTTCCCGAATCGATCTATGCAACGATGAATCGGAAGCAAATAATCGATGATATCATAGAAACGATTATTTTCGCTCACCTCTGGTGCGATGGACCTAGAGAAGAAATCTAGATGGATGCCTCTATCCCCTCTTCATCCCCTTGGCATCAAACTCCTCCCCTCCACCCTCCCCCCGGACCCTAAGGGTGCAACGCTATGGATTCGGTCGATTCCCAAACTCAGTCAGATGAGATCTCAAAGCGACTGGACCCGTCCCTCCCTCCCCTTGACCACGTCCCGTCCGTCCAGGGCGGATTCGCAGCGTTGCCGATAACGGACTCACCCGCTCGCTCGACAGGCCTCACCGACGCACGGGCCTTTCGTTATCGCCGCAACCCTCGCAGAGAAACAAAAATTGAGGAGAATGGAAATGGACTCACGTGAGATCTGAACGGACGACATCACGATATCCGTGACGGTCACAACGCAATGAAATATGGGGGGGGACACGTTTGGGAAGGGGGGACGGGAGCAAATTATCCAAACANCACGATATCCGTGACGGTCACAGCGCAATGAAATATGGGGGGGACACGTTTGGGAAGGGGGGACGGGAGCAAATTATCCAAACACACGACCGGGTGATTCATTCGAATTAGTGTAACCTGCAGCCGGATGAGCAACTAAGTGAGCGAATGATACAGGGCGGGAATCCCCGCTGAGCGGTTCAGGAACCCCGGAATAAGTACGCTTCGCCGCTCGGCAAAGATAACGAAATGATCGAAATTTCTCTCGGGTTGAATACGCGTAGGCAACGCGTTAATAATTTGATAAGAATTAAAGCGCATCTGATAAAACAGGAAACACCAGCGGTTAGGAATACATGTATCTGATTTTCAATAGCTCCTACGACGGAATTAATGCTTCATCTTACGCAACCTCAGAGACTTACAACATCCGCAACCCCCGACGAACGGAAATTAAAGCCGTAACATCAGTATTAACTGTGTCAGCCAGGCTAAACCGGATGTCTAAAATCCCATTACTCTTCAAGCTACCGTATGGGCGTACGGCTCGGGATTGCTAGATCACCAACTGTTACAGGAAATGGTAATTTTTTTACATTGAATTTAGGGGCTCTTCTACGTAACACTCGATTTTTGAGAAATTTCATGGATCTGGCGATTGTTTCTTCCACTGTGATAGTTACGAATTGTGTATTGAAAAAGGACTCCTAAAACCTATTTGCATGACAATAAATTTCCCTTATCTATTCATTGTGATTTCGTTCGTTTATTCAATGCGAGGCTAGAATTATTTACTCGCTGTCGGCTTCAACCTCATTTGATTGCATTTATCTGGCATACTAAGTTGATCATGTAACCTTTGTGCCTTAAAGTGATTTCCATCGCAGACTCTTCATTATTCATTCAACGTTTACTATTTTTCCATTTAATTTATTAATTTCCGCGATGAAATAGCATTTTTTGACAAAAAATAAAAGTCAGAAGTTTTAAATTAACCATCATCTAAACTAAACCTACGCTTAAAAATGACCGATTGCGAGATATGTTACCATATGGGTGATCATAGTTTGCCATTCAGGATGGAACTTGGCTATTTGTTATTCTTAATTGTACACCCGTCACTACTAAAGAACAACATAATTAAACGACTAATCACACCTAGATAAACACATAAATTATCGTCGTCTTACAATCCTACGATTGGTAGACTAGAGCCCTCCATTCCTCCGTCTCCCATCTCAATTCCCTCAATCCACAGTAGGTTTTCCTTCTCACACCTCTACACTTTTCCAACATATTTATCCTCCAGTCTCCTCCCCGTGGGACTTTCCCTTTCATTTTCCCTTCGATTATGTTTCTGACAAATTTTAGTGTCTCATTGTATGACCAAACCATCAGGTTCTCCTTTTCCATATGGTGCTTCATATGACCCTTTCCTCTTCTGCTCTTCTGCATACCTCTTCATTTTTAACTTTATTCGTCCATATTTGATCTTCACCAGTCGTTTCAAAAAAATTACTTGAAAGAAGAGGCAACGTAAACCTTTTTAATCCCTAAATACTACCTATGAAAGGGGATTGTGAATAAGAGTAATCTTACCTCTGCTGAAATTTTCGAGCCTCACTTGACGTCACTGGAAAGCCACAGTCCTAATTGACATAATACTCAAAAAGCATGGAAATTTCCAAAAATTAGGTACTCGAGGGATTTAAAATTTCGTTATATAATGATGAACGACTGATGATTAACTACAACTGTTTGAAATCTGATTTTCGGCATGTTGTTGGTTCGCGAATATTACTCCGAGCAGGCCCTCCAACGTGTTGTGGACGTTCAGGCATGAAAATACTCGCCATCCATGGACCAATCCCTTTTAATGTCACACGTCACCAAACCGGCCCCGGTGGGCAAGACGGTGATGACGATCGTGTTTTCGGACTCGGTCGTAATTGCATTAATATTTCCAGCTCGTCCCACGGATACGTACCGGAGGTGACCGCAAATCAATATGCCTCAAACGTCAGACGAAAAAAAACGGATCGAAATACTACGACCTCGAATCCGCCCCTCTCCTCCCCAATCCCCGTGGGGATGCGGACGGGGGGCCGCGACACGGGAACGGCAGCAGAGTCCCCGTACCTGACGTAGAGGTTCGGGGTATGAGAGGCGCGACGCCCGACGCCTAAACCGTGACTTTTTTGTATAAACAGGATATACCTCGCCGCGCAAAACAAAAGAGAAGGGCATTTAAGAAAGAGAGAAGTCTGGGGGTCGACTCGGGCTGATTTTTATCCTGTCCGCTGTAAACCGGAGACGACCTTGACCGATGCACCCCTCCCTTCTCCCCTCCCCGTCGCGATGACAAAAGCTCCGCATTATCTGTCGCCCCTTATCTCCGCTTATTTTATTTTTGGAGAGCCGGGTCCTTCGTTAAATTCCGTCGACACGAAACTCGGGATGAGGAAACGCGTCGCGTGGGGCAAGGCGCTATAATAAAAAAAATCTCGTTTTCAATTTCATTCACGCTAGATTTGTTCACGCATCCCGGGCGTCTCGTGCGGAACTTTTCGATCCATATGTTTCGTGCGAAATGGCGAGTATCGTTGTCAAATTTCGCACCTCGCGATCCTCGGATCTGGTGGCATAGCAATGGTTACGGGCAAATGTGACAACAATGAGTGGAATTTCACTAGATACTTACCGGACGATAAGTTCCGTTGAAAAATACCTAATCCACAAGCTGCAAAGCTTTCATTAATCTACCAGTCAGCTCATTTTACAATTGCACAGAGGCCTGACAAATACTGGAGAGGAAATTCGAAAACTAAAAAATAATTCTGAAACATGAAATCACTGCACTTCGTGCGTCCACTTTGTTTCAACCTAATTTGCTGAAAAAAAATTCTCACTTAATTCCTCCATTTTCCATGGAAATATTTTTCCCACGTATTTAAGTGAATTAGGACAATCAGTAAAAAAAACCTAAGATAATATCAGTAAACTAATAGAGAAGTCAAGAATTACGTTCCAAAAGACCTTACGAATTTAAAAAATAGAACCGATAAGGTTGAAGCAATGCTCAAATACTGATAAACGTTCATTACGGTGTAGCAGCGAGAGCAGCATCAATTAGTTTGATAAACATTTCGATCAAATACGTAACACAAACTTAAAACCCATGATCACGTAAAAATTTCTCATAGTAAGAGCCTTGTGTATGGAGCATAAGGCTGCTGACTGAACGTACCCGGAACAAATCTGGAAAATGCCTTTGGGGAATCCCAGCTAAAACCAAGCGGTGTGATTTTCTGGATAGCAGCTATTTGGGAGACCGCAGGCGACACGGAAAATAACTGCCTCCCCTACACTTAATCCGCTAATTTCGCATGCCCTTTGGCTTAAAAGTAGTACTGTTCCCTCACATATTATACACACAAAACTTCTGATTGCTCACCGCATAACTGAGACGAACGATTACCCGAATCGCTTTCATTTAACATAACATGTCTCCTGATGGAGTGCATGAATATCAATATTTCCATCTTTTTTTCGCATTCAAGAAGCATAATTTTAATTATAACAAAATGGTACGTTTAAGAGGGTTTTTCAGATGTCCCCACGATTGTGATCACCTAAGACTCGACTCAGTAAAATTCATACGAAGGCAAAACAAAACATCCAGACCCGAGACAGGGGACGCGAATATGGATCTTCATAACGCACTCACGTTGACGTACTTTATTATTTATACGATACATAACGAATATTCTGCCACCCTTCACTGGAATTGGACCACAAGAGTCGCTTATTATAAGCTGCGTCACAGGGAAAAATCGCGTAATGGGTAGCCACATTCACGACGCGCAAAAAGCGAGCGAATTCTTGTCTCACAGAAAGCAGAAGGTAGCGATTGATGGGCTCTGGTGAGGTAGACTTTTACAAAGATACAGGACACTCGAGTTTACTCGTGACGTTAAGGAAATTATTAATATTAATTATACATATATATATAGATAGATAGATTATCGTGATTCCTAATTCTTCTCTCGTTGTGTTCCGGAATTGTGTGAGGGAAGATGCTTAGCTTATATATATATATATATATATATACACACATATATATATAAGCTTATAAGGTTATATTTTTACAATTTGAAAACGTGTTGGTGAAATT
>LYUA01000792.1:369638-390993 GCA_002093875.1 Calopteryx splendens
GCTCTACCCTCACCTACCAAACCGACCTTTGGGTTGATTACTGTGATTTTGATAGCTGCCTGATTTAGTGTAAAACCATTTTTATGTTTTTCTTACACTTTGTTGTGACTGAAACTGGTCCTTTTATAAATGCCAGTAAAAAGGTGCCTTCACTGTGCCGTTATTATGTTACAAATTGTTAGTAGTAATATTGAGGTGTAAAAACCTTCTACAGGGAGACTGTCCACAGCCAGTGTGTTCCACTACTGATGGCTAACATAGTATGAGCTAATGACGGAAAGTGAACCCCTTTGGCCTGACTTCACTACGAGTCACAGTGAGTCCTGGAATAGGGACACCAAACAAAACCTTGGATATAAAATATTGAGGAATCTTGAGAGACTTAACATTCATTGGCCATGACCCATCTAGTAGTAAATTTTGTTTCATTTGCTTGGTGCTGTCAGTGCACTTCATGTGGTTTACAATCATTTCTATTCTGTGCTATCTGATATTTTGGGCATTCAGGTGGTCATAAA
This sequence comes from Calopteryx splendens, assembly GCA_002093875.1. Classification (NCBI taxonomy): domain Eukaryota; kingdom Metazoa; phylum Arthropoda; class Insecta; order Odonata; family Calopterygidae; genus Calopteryx; species Calopteryx splendens. The sequence continues at coordinate 370,157 of LYUA01000792.1, forward strand.
GGTGGAATAGTGATAGTTTTTGGCACATGTTATTTTTTATTTACGTTATTTGCTTGAACTGTGATCCTTACTGCTTAAGATAGAGTGATTTTTTTTCAAATACAAACATATTTCACTTAATGATAATTTGCTTGATGACAAATTGCTATAATTTCAATTCTAAATAATCTTTAATATTCATTTAATAATATACCTCATTTTCCTCAACGTCAAACCACAAACTAATCCCTCAAATTATCTCATGACACATCTTGAGCAATGAGCTATAATTTTGTACATGCACCTCAGCATTTTTTCTGACAAATAGCATCATTGCAATAATAATCTGAATGTTTATTATGTGGGTATAAATATTTAAAGAAGTACATTGCTAAAGCTGGCTTAATATTTTTAGCTTACTTAACTTAAAAATTTCACTTTGAATGAACAGGAGCACGCTGTGGTTGATGGCAATGGATTGTTACTATGCATTGCCATGAGTCTTCCGTTATGTGGTAAAGATGGCATCAGAGTTTTCGGGTTGCTCCTATGTTGATTCATGTTGTTGGACAGTTTCACTGGCATTTCCACCAGTATCTTTAGGTCTGAAAAACTTTGGGCATGAATGCCAGCAAAAACATCATCCAATGACATGAATGCACACAGGAGCAACTCATATATTCTGAAGCCAGATTATTATATTTTTTCATGTTCAAAGGTAACTGCTCCTTGCATTTATTTTACTGTGGAGCTCTGATGATGTGTACTTACATCGTATACTTTAGAAGTTGTGAGGGAAATTCTCATTTTAATTATCCCCTGGATGTGATTAGGGAGGCATGTCAGTGGATGGGAGATAAGATTGGAGTTGTTAGCTTTCCCTTACAATCATTCCTTAAGAAAATGTAGTGTATATTGCGATTAACTAATCTCACCAAATTTTTGAAGTCATAAGTCTTTCTTCCTAGGGTTTTTTTTAACAGGGTTAATTTTATATAAAAAAGTCACTAAAGCTGAACTTGGTTTTTCTATTATTTTTTATATGTAACCAGTTTATTTGATACATTTAGAAACATTATGCATTATTTTGCGGTCTATTGACTAACAGCACCAGCACATCATTAGCTTGATGTTACAAACATCAATGGATTCAGGCTCTACTTTGTGAAACCTTATGATCATTAAGAAAAGAAACTGTAGATTTCACAGAATATAATTTTTTTCTTAATCATTACAAACATCATTTAGCTAGAAGAAATCACCTTCCATCAATGTGTTCCAAATGGAGGGATAATCACCCCTATATATTCATCACAGCTCTCATGGTGGCACTCAACCACTGCTAGATAGTTTGTAAATGGTGTGTGTAGCCTTGGGGAAAGGAACTGGCCTCACTCTTCTGCCCCTGATGAGTGAATTTCACATGCCGTCGCTCTAATTGTCGGGTGAGCTTTATCCTCACCTATCAAACCAACCTTCAGGTTGCTTACTGTGGTGGTGTGTAGCCTACAGGTTAGTGATTGTGATTCCCCTCCCTAGTTCACTAATCATTAATATATTTGTTTAAATTGCACGAAATAGTATTTTATAAAATAATGCAAGAGCAAGGCTACAAAGTGCGCTTACCATTGGCAGCAAATAAAATCGTAGTTTTGCCGTAATTGATGATGAGGGATGTTTTTAAATTCTTGAAGAAAAGTGACAGAAGAGTGGGAAGTGAGATGCAGGGCTTCGAACAAAGAGAAGAAATTTTTAAAGTTGTGTCCTGATGCTTCTGCAAGGGATGGTGGAAATGTAAAGGAAATCAATGAAGAAATGAGATATTAAAAAACCCTCAGGAGCTCTGCTTTTTATATTATACTGAAGATAGAAAAAGTAAATCACTGTGTGAGCAGATTTTACAAAAAGCCGAGAATTTAGAATTTCGTCAAACATTTTAAAATGTTGAGTGTGTCCTGCATGATATCAACCTTTTCACTGCCTCCTGCAAGGAAGCGTTATCATTTCTCATATGCCAGCTGTGAGGAATCACCTTGGTTTTGGTCTGTTCTTGATTTTTTTATCGTGATCTGAATTGCCTTCTAACCATTGAAAGGTAAGTTGATTCAAATTACAGAATTTTTCATATTTTGAATGGCTTAATTGAATCAAGTACAGAATGATCTGTCTCGACTTTGATCTCCCTTTTAATTAATGTGCTAATCACATAATTGGCATTATTTTTAGATTACTAACACTCCCTTTTCCTGAGTCTTGTTACTGGAAAGAAAGTGAAAATTTCAATCATTATCCACTACTTACAGCAAAAGAAAGTAAGTAAATCTTTTGAATTGTTTTTTCCATCCCTCACCTATATAATTGTTTAATTTTCAATCATTACCCACTACTTACAGTGACTGAAAGTAAGTAAATCTTTTGAATTGTTTTATTCCATCCCTCGCCCATATAATTGTTTAATTATTTGATTGTTGAATTTTAACTCTCCTACTCCAGCTTTTGCAGGTGTTCCTCTGACTTCTACTGACCCTTCTCATGTTGGTATTTTTGTAAAGAAATTATTAAGTTGAAAATCCCTACACTTGAATATGCTATTTTAACTATGTCAACTTAGAAGGCCATGGGTTTCAATTAATTTCCGCTATTATTATTTCAATATTCTTATTATAAATGTAGTACATGCATATTTATGTTATATAAGAATAGGAAATCTGCTTGAACTCAGTATATAATTTAATACACCAGATCTTTAAATGGCAATTAAGCTAATTAACGTACTCTCAACCGTGTTCCCTTTTTAGAGTAATCAAATTCTAAAAAAAAGGTTTTGGAAACACATTCCCATTTATTAATTTCTTCCATACTACCCTGCCCTTGCATACTTTTTTCACCTCCAGGAAATTCATGCATTGCTTCATGTGTGCTCTTCTGTTCCCTAGACTCCTAATACATATTCTTTGCCTTGAGGGTCTCTTGAGCCACATTCACTTATGATACCTCAGTCTACCCCTTCCACTAAAACCATTTACTTTTCTCTCATATATCTCTTTAGTGATTTGACTCATTCATTCCTTCTTTATGACCAAACCAGTGAAGCATGCTTCTTTCATTCTTTTCTATTACTGGTGCATTCGAACCATACTCTTTTATGACCCATTTCATCTCATGCTCTCTCCTATTTTTAGCATCAACACTTTTTAACCCTTAAACTGCTCCCATCGTGTATTAGTGGTTGCCGTAGCAGACTGCTCTAATTGTCTATTGACAGTTTGAAGTATGTCTCTCTTTCCAGGTACCGTAAGTTGCTTAAAAGTTCTTGCATTTATATATGGATGTCGTGTGGATATGTTCTAGTCCTTTTCCTTTTTTTTATTGACTTTTGTTTGGTGTTAAGTCTCCTCAGTAACACTTGAAAAATGTTGAGAGAAAGTCGTGCCTGTTCGTCACACATATCCCTCCAGGAAGAGACCGTTTTCCCCATGCTAAATTTTATCAGTTCTCATTGAACTCTGCAACGAAAAAGTTTTTTTTCTTCGGAATTTGAAGATAGTGTTGAAAAATATGACTTAGAAGAATCCTTGGAGTCATCCAGTGAAGATGAAACATGAGGACACAGCTCAGATCCTGCTTTTCAGCGGAACAGTAGACGAAATTTTGTGTCATCAGTTTGGAACTTTGATGACAAGTACAATGGAATAAGTGAGAATTGCATAATTTCTGGCAAAAATAATGATGATCCATTTCACAATATTGAACATATTTTTTCCAATCTGAAAAATAAATTCAGTTGCTTTTCTATCCATTACAGAAGCTATGTGAGATGAGTCACTTATGCTTTTCAAAGGGAGACTCATTCGAGCAATATATTCCTTCGAAGCAGCATGCATTCAAATTTAAGTTATATGTTTTGTGTGAGACTGGATTATATTAGATATAATTACATACACAGGAAAAGCTAAATTCCCAGTAGTGAATTAGGTATTTCTGGTTCGGACGTTATCCAATTGATGGAAAAATATTTAGATAAGGGTCACATTTTGTACAATAAATCATTGGTATACTAGTCCATGATTGTGTAAATATTTACTTGAGAATGTTGCAGGGTCATGTGGGGCAGTAAAAATAATTAGGAAGGGCATGCCAATGTTTCCAGTGGAGTGCAAATTAGGAGACTATCATTTGAAAAACCAAGTCAACTATCTAACTACACTACTACAACTAGTTCTCAAATGACAGTTTAAGTGTGATATAACTATGCTAACAACAGTTCACAAAGGGAAACTAGTTGCAAATGATTAAAGAATGTCTACATAAAGAAATTGATTCTGTCCTTGATTACACAAAGAATATGAAATTATTTGACAAGTCAGATTCAAATCAGTTCTGTATAAAGCATGAGAAAATTGTTAAGTGGTATAAAAATGTAGGCAAGCAGTTCTTTTTTTTATATACTTTATATGCTCCCAGTAAACCTTTCTGCTGGAATTTGCATGCCTTTTAGTCTCCTCATCTATATCCTACCACCTTTCAATACCATTGTCTACACATTTAAAAGCATTCACTTGTTCAATTCTTTCACTACTCATACTCCCTAGTCTTCCAGTTCTCCTTATCAAATAACTGCTTTCATTTTACATGCAGTGTTTCATTCTCATAGTTACCTCACTAAAGCAGTCTAGGGCTCCCTGTAAATCTGTTGGGCTCTGAGGTAATAATACTGCATCGCTCGCATATAGAAGTTTTAGATTTACATTTCCTATCTTTACACCTGCCTTGTTCGTGTATCAATTTATTAATTAATGATTGTTAAGGTTTTCTGAGGAAGGCATTTGGATGTCAGAATGGAGGGATTAGCAGGGTGTTTTGATAATGTCTAAGAGCATCAGTGGTGATGAAATCCTGAAGAGGCATTGAAAAGAAAAAATGTGATGAACTAACCAATTACTAGGGATGTTATGTAAGACTCAGATGGTACAAGAAAATGGCAAACTTATTGTTCAATTATTCCTCACATCCCTAGCAATGGGAATGCCAACTGCTTTAAAAATAGCATTAAGAAACAAGCAATAATATATATTGCCATCAGCGCAAGGATGAACCTGGCCTCTGTATAAGGGGGCTGTTTTAACTGTTTTTGTGGTCATTATGACAAGGAATGAAGAGATAATTTTATATAAGTAAAACCCTTGTATAATTTATCTAACATCTCTTATGTCATAAGTTTGTGAGATATATTCATGTGGTTAATAATATGATTAAAATATATTTAAAAGAAATGTTGGATGTTCTATGCATCTATTTGTTTTTATATTTCTATTCATGTGTTGAACATGATGTACTTAACTATGTTATATATGTTATATAGATATAAATAAAAATATTAATTCAAAGGATTCTATTCTTAAAATTATTTCATTCAACTTCTGCCTCTGCAATTGAGGCTCGCCTGTATATTGTGAAATTGTCAAAGATTAACAATTATAGCTTTAATCTAAATTATATTTTGCATATTAAACAAGTACTTTAACCTGTTCACACACATTTTCAAAACAATTTTATTATCATAATGTAAAACACTTAAGTATGCATGAATAATAGAAAAATTAACAGTGATGAATGATTTACCATTAAAAACTTGTCTCAACTTATAAATATGGTTTAAGAGAACTCGCATCGAGAGTGAAAGCGAGGAATAGTGCTGCCTATACCTGGTGTCATTGGCTTCAAAGGTTTGAAGTTGGACATATGCATATCATGGGCATAAATCACCCAACACTTACAAAGAAGTAGCAAATGGAGGGGCAAAATCAGGTTCTGAGCATGGGTAATACAAGGAAAGAGAAAGCAGTTTCTTTTGTAGATTTGAAAGAACTGACTTAACTATAGTACCCAAAAAGGTGCATGGATGTATTCATTCCCATGTGAGAAGTTTCTTGGGGACTTACAATTAGACTCATTACAATTTTTGAGCAGCCTAAGACTTGCATGTAAACCATTACTGATTCTATGCAAAACCTCAACCCTTCCAGATAAAAGTTAACTTTTTATGTTGAGATTATTTGCATTTCCAATTTACATCTTTTATTATCACCTTAGATATAGATGAACTGGATACTTAAAAATTAACATAACAGACATAATTTAGTGGTTGGGTGAAGCATACTAAACCAACTTCTTGATTGAAGTGCCAAGATCCTTCCTATCCCAAAGACGATCCATAGCGGATATTGCAGACTAGATAAATATTTTGAATGAGCCATCATAAAAGCTCAAGAGGGTGATAATGTTTACAAAGAAGGTAAAAAAATCCACATGTGTAGCGTAAATGCTTTTGGGACAGAAGTCTGTTGAGAAGCTGAAGATGACATAGTGACTGATTTTTTTGTGAGGTATATACTGAGCAGAATATCAAAGAAGTAAGGAACTGTGGCTGAAATTATAGTGATGAAGAATTGTGGCTAAGCAAATGGCCATGAATGATTAAAATAATTAAACAATTTGAAAGTGAAATCAATGCATTGCTAAGGCACTCACTTTTGGGTGTGCTGGAATATTTCGTTCAAAAAAATATCACAGTAATCAACCTAAAGGTTGGTTTATATATATATTGGTTGGTATTTATATATTTAACTTTTGGCGTTTAAAATTCCCATGCATACCATACCTTCAATTTCCCTCTGTCTCTCAGATTACTCCTCTACTTTCATGTCCATGTCCTTCTTTGTGTACCCCATGTCCAAATACCCTAGTGCTAAATACCCCTCCCTTTCTATTTCCCTTAAAAAAAAACCCTTCCTTTCTTATCTTCATGTTCCACTTAAGAATGAAGCATCAAAAGGTTGCTATAAGATCCCAGGTAAATTTGTAACAGGTTGAATAGTGAGCCAAATATGCAATATTCACTTCTATGGTGTACTCATTTTAATTGGATAAATTTTAATTATTTTCAGTGATACCAGCAGGAACCATACAGATAGCCACTGGTCCTGGAGGCCAAGGAGATGGTGTCCAGGGTTTGCATACGTTAACCATGACCAATGCTACTACTGCTGGTGGTACCATTGTTCAATATGCACAAGGTCAAGATGGCCAGTTCTTCGTCCCTGGTGAGTTGATTGGGAAAGAAGTAATTTTCGAAGCAGCATTCATGGATGGAGGCAAGTTCAGGTGTTTACTCTAGTATCGTGCTAGAGTAAATTGAATAAATTTGAATTGTTTATGTTGATAGACTCGAATGTGAAGTCTGTGTAGCATGATTTTTTCTGGTATGCTCCTTAAATACACCTTAGTGTATCTATAAATTAAACCCTATGAAGTGCTGCTACAGTTCATTTGTGATAATGAAATACCATACCATGAACATTATTTGTGCTAGCTCAAAATACTTGCGGATCTTTGTGTAAAATCACTGCTTAAACAATGTTTTTGTGATGAGGAAGTATTTTAATTTGCTTTGCAAGGAATGCACAGCAGTTTCATTCGATATTTTAGAGTGAATCTCACATATTGTTATCATTAAAATTAAATAAGTAATATAATACACAATAGAAATTATTTAGTCACTTGTATTTTCCTTTGGTTATTAAGAAAGATGCTCAACATAGATCAATTTTTGATGAGATTGTTTAAGTGTATTTAGATAGTTGAATTTTTCATATTGGTTCACCGTAAGGATCATGCTCCCTTTATATACTCGTAGGCATTGCTTGGATTATACATATATGCTACAAGTTAACATAGTCAGAAATGAGTTCATCGAAGTACCTCATTTTCTAGTAGACCACATGCACATTTTTCTCAGTCAGTCATCGTTGAAAAATTGGGTGGTTGTCTTACATGAGGATTGCATCTCACTGCAATGGTATTCATAACCAGTGAAATGTGAGAGCCAAAACCTTCCCTAAAATTTGTATGAAGTTAGTGTCTTTTCAAAACAGTTACAGAAATGTCACCGATTATGACAGAATAAAAAAAATCAGTGCAAAGTGATCACTTACAGTGAAGCCGACCAAATTCATCACAATGCAACAAAAAACCTAGATCAGTAAGTTCTTGGCAAGGATAGCCATATCTGCCTAAATATAAGTCGACCCCCCAAATATTTCCATCAGTTTTTGGAAAATAGTCATTTTAGAAGATTTTTATCTTGAAACATTCCAGGCATATATGAAAAACCTAGAATGCTTTATTAATCACATCTGTATGATAGTTGAGTGGGAAATACTCTGGCATAGGTACCTTTTTTTAAAAATTGATTCAACTATTCAGACTGATAGTGTGATTACCCAAACCTGTGAGAGTCTGTTTGCAGTTGCAGTTAGCTGATCCATTATCTTAAACATTGCAATGGATCATCACAAAAGGATTTAGTAAGCATATGAAACTGCTATTCTTGGAGATGCATTCTTTTTCCAGAGCAAGTTATAGGTGTAAGGGGCTTACATAATTCTCAACATTTTACAGTTGCCACCTTGATATTAATCCTTCAGCATTATTCACATGTAGCCCTAAAAAGCAAAATTTTCTTTTCTGAGGCTCAAATGGAAGTAGATGGCAGATTTTTTTCTTAACAAATTATGGCAAAAAATATGCTTATATTTGGGCAGATATGGTACTTCGTTGCATTTCCAATGCTTTTCCCAACACATCTAATTTTGAGTCATATATTCTGCTTCACATGCTTACGCACATATTCCTTAGGTAGTCCTATTTACATAGTGTGCAAGGGGTTTGCTTATGGCCACCAATTCAAGCTGTAAATTCATTGCTCTTTGGTGAGAATTTATTAAAATGAAGTCATAAAAGACTACGTTCATTCAGTGTTTGTTAAATACTAGAGATTAAAAGAGGAGGACAGAAATTGTCCAGCTGGACGTGAATATGACATACTGGAATCTTACATACGAGAGACTAGAGGAATACAAATATATGCTTTGATGCTGTTTTGATGACAAAGAACATTCACACCCTTATGTCATGAATATTTTCATTTTTTATGTATGTTATGATTCTAGTTTTCCAAGGGCAAGCTGTTGAGTACAGTTTCATTATCTTCAGAATATGCATTAGTGTTTCCATGAGAACGTATTATATTTTTCCAGAAAAATTTTTCCCAAAATTCAATGGCCAAAAAAGAGATGTGTGACTTACATGGGGGCAAGTGCCACGCGAGAATACATGTTATTCGACATCCATAGTGAAAATGAACTTTTTGAATTAATTTTCCACAATCTTATTCGACAGTGAATGAGGCATTTCACTACATTGTGGCATATTCATGTGTGGAGTTAGAAACATACTTGCGATTTCCTTGGCTAGGGGAGAGAGGGATGGGTAGTGAATCTGCGTCACCCAAACCTGACCAGGTGATCTTTATATTGCTCTTTGCATTGGGGCTGAGGGAAATTAAGGGTTAGGTGGAGAGAGATGTGGAAGGAATTCGGTGTTCCTGGGTGTGGTTTGAAGAGAGAGTATAACTGTATTGAGTTAAGAGGGAGTTGAGAAAAACCCCTTCTGTTGCTGGGGGGAGTAATTGGTTCTAGGTAGGAATTTATTGGGAAAAGGAAGAGTGAAGGTTTCCAAATGTATTTTCATAATGTTATTGAGGTGTATTTTTGTCAAACTCATTCTTCACTTCATGAAGGCATATGGACTGAGTGTGTTCAAATCATCAGCTGTTTGATTCTGATAAATGGTTACACTTGATGAAATCTATTGATGAAATGTTGCTTTTGGAAATACGGCCTTATGTAAAATCAATCACTGCTTAACTATTGTCTATGTAGTCAAGATATGAGTTCTTAGATCTGGAAAGGCATGATTAAAAATAATTATGATATTTCATACTACATAGATTTTCACATTTGTGCTGGCAAATGAAATCTAGTGGAAAATAGGCTTTGAAGAAAGAATATTACATCATCTACTTTTGATCAACCCATTTGGTCCAGATGACATCACACACTGGTTAATATGAATATTTGTAAGTTTGAATCCTTCCTTGGGCTTATTACATTGCCATTTAATAAACCCTGAGTAGTTCCAGTTTGAAATGACCTTAGTCGTAAAAATACCTTTATAAATCCAATAACTACTACAAGTTACTCAATGTTTGCCATTAGGGAATTGAGCTTGGAAACAGTATATGTACTGATTTGAATGCAAAAAATGCCTTCTTTTATAAGCTGCAAAATTCAGTGAGTTCACTCTGAAGTATTTGAATATTCTATTGTGTCATCATTGTAAATTATTAGAATTTTTACTCCTTGGGCAGTTTTCATAAAACGAAGTACAAGGGTGGCCAACAGAGTGTAATCATGAGGCTAGCTCAGTTTTTATAGTGCTATTCAGTCACCGGTCAATGCTGTTAACAATGCACATAATGCTACTAAACAGGCAGTTGAAATTATGCATCATCACAAGGCTGCTCAAACTTTTTTATAAGCCAATGAAGGGCAATCATACACTCTTTATGTATCACATCCCATATCCTAAACAAGCAAGTAAAATCACATTAATTCACCAGGCTTGATCTTCCCATCTAAGTCTATGAAACATCTTGGCGCATTAAAAATGTATGGGAGCATTTATTTCCTTCTTAATGGAATCCACAAAAAAATTTCCATAATGGGCTTCTTTCTAGTCAAAATGCATACTCTAGACTTGAAAGCCAAGTATTAGATCAGGCTTGTGTCAGTTTGTAGTTTTCCTGAAAGATCATTTTCTCATAATTCCTGGCAAGAAAATTAGTGTAGCATTAGTCATCATTTGATGATTTTATTTTAACAACTACATAGTGATAAATACATTTTGTAACTTGATTTAATTACTTGAATAATTATTATTACATGACTAGCAAGTGAGACGCATAATGCTCTTGTTATGAGTATGAAGTATTTGATTGTTCATTGCAGATTTAGCTTGTGGTTATTTGAGAAGGAAGAAATTATTATATTTTAAATCAAAAGACATTTACTTCAATAACATTTTTAATTGAGTCACCAGAAACTTCCCATGCTAATTTTTTTTCATTGTGTTGAGAATGTGTAGAGAAAATTTTGTCTTCTTCTGTTTGGAATGTTTTTCTAGTAGCAAAACCTGCTTTATTGAAACTGAAATTTGCTTACGTAAGGAATTATGGATTTCTTTTAAGAAGGGTTTACATATATGTACTGTCCTCAATGTTAGTAAATTTTTGTACATTCATTAGATAAAAGTACGCATGATATTTCATAGTTGATTTGATTAGCTAATGTTGTACATTTAGCATTTTTAATTTTTTAATCATGGTGCTCTCTCTATGTAAAAAACTAAATGGCCAACCTTGTAACTTTGCCTCAATTATTGTCACAATTTAGATATTTGCCTCAAGGAATCTTGTGCTTTCATCACTTAAGCAGTTGAAGCAGTGATACATATAAAGTAAATGTGAGGGAAACTTTCTCAAACCACTATTTTTATAACCTGAACATGCATAATAGTCTCATCAAATGGAAAAGAGAAACACTCACTGTTATTTATCAAAACTTAAAATCAAGAGGCTTTTAGAATGTGACGAATTAAATTCAGGTAGTCCTTACTTAACACGAGAAATTTCTCTTATTGCATTGTTTTATGCATATGCATTATAAGGAGATGTGCAATTTATCTTGGTAATGGTGTGAGATGTTGAAAAAAATTAAGAGGGAAAAAGCTAATACTACTGGCATTACTTTTATGTTAATTGCATTTCATTATATGTTTGCATAAAATTCTATAGTTATGATAAACCATCTGCTTCTTGCTATTTTGAAATCATAATATGAGGAAAAGAGCATGGAAAATATTAGATAAAAAATATTGAGTAAGAGAATTTACATAGGGCACCAATTATCTGGTCATCAGAGGCTATGGAATTTAAAGCAGAGATGGAGTGAAATCAGGATGAAAAATTATGTATTTACATTAAAAATGATACTGTTCTTTTCTATTTAGAGAATATAACTTTGAAATGTTTAGTTAAAATCTAGAGCAAAACTCTTAGGCATTAATGGAAAGTTGTATTTTTTGATAGTTTAGGCATTAATAGAAAGTTGTATTTTTGATAGTCTTTTTTTTTCTCACAAGAGTTCTGGATCTAGTTATAGTGGAACTTATGGTTCATGAGATTTTTACAGTAGAATGGTGCTTTTGCCTCGCCTAGTAAAATGATGAGAACAGATATTTTTGGGGTCATGAAGCAGGTCATTCTTTGAATTATGTAAGATTCAAATTGTCCTATTGATTGAACAATATTTGAGTGATACTTTGGGTTCAGATTTTGACAGATATGGTTAGTTTCCACATGTCACAACAGTTTACCCATTATGAATGTTGAATCATGAATTAAAAGCAATTGACCATCTACTGCTTTTGTATAAATAATTTGAAATGAACTTAGGGAGTCTTGTGGTTAAATAAATGCCTGCAAAGTGTACAGCATTGCTTCAACCTAGGATCTTTCACCATCATTTTCAATGTCAAAACTCAACAAGCACATTATTATGCAGTTTGCTGCATGTTGTCATTAAAAATATGTTTAAAATTCCACTATTCTTCATGTCCACATTGAGTCAGGAGATAACTGTATTAGCTGTATTGCATGAATTATCTTTGCAAAGAGAAGTAAAAAACATTTCTTGTGGAAGAAAATTTCTAAAAAAATGCACATGATGTATGGTGCATGATAAAAGTTAATTGACATTCTGGCATAGACTGATGATGCTTCATAGCTTGTTGCTGCATGGCTTTTGTAGCTCCACTGGATGTCTTATAGTGATTGCGGTCATAAAAAGATAAAATATGTGGAGCACCGTGAGCCATGCAGCAAAATTTGGTTGGTTTCCACTGGAAAAAAAATTAGTTTTCAATATTTTGACTTGACGTACATATGTAGCTAAGAGGACCAAAGAAATGGGTAGGGTGAACGTGGTGAAAAAGAGCTCTGGGCAAATGCTGAGAAATTTGGCTGGATTGGAATCCTTAATTTCTCTTTATGGGGCTTACCTTCAGCGAGGTGATACCTTTGGATAGTTTACCTTGTTGTTGCCGAGTAGTGTTGACATTCTGAAATGTGTTGCAAGTTTCCAAGTAGAAGTGGTGCTGTTCACTTTGTACACATCTGTATTCAGCCAGAGGAAAAGCTTGAAGAAACACCATATTGTTAATAAAGAGAGAAGATTACGAGAAAGTATAGTAAATATCTTTGTTGTGTAGGCCTTGGATCAAACGTTCTGTAGCTCAGGGAGTAAGAAGTTTTGGAAGCAGTGTATGCAATGTCGTTTTAATTATCATTGAATGTACTGGCTTTACATAGATATGTACATATGGCTTGTTGAGCGAAATCAATTATAAAAAAGCCATGGTCTTGGCCGATTGTGGAAGAGCGCTAAATATAGTAGCAGAGGGGAATACGATAGAAGAAGCTAAAATTACAGTGTACTCGGCATTAAATTTTTTTAGAATAGCCTGGGGGATTCTTCAGATGCGATATCAGTAATTAATATTAACTGTCAGTTAGTGGGTAGCTCACAGAAACGAAAAACTTAGTTGACAAACTCCGCCAGCCCTTTTATCATAACAGTGAAGCTATTTATTTATCTTCGCAATCAGTGCAGGTTAATGACAAAAAACTTAGGGTATTTGGCGCTCATGTTTAATTTTTCGCACTAGGTGCATCGCATGTCTTTAAAAATTGATTGATGCAAAATATGAGAATTTAGTAGATATGGTGATGTAATTATACATGTAATGCCAAAGAATATATTCATAGGTGCAAATTGTGCCGACATAGTTTTGCCATTCACTTGACTCGTGTTAAGGGGGAGTGCCTGAACATTTTAATGGTTTATAAAGAGAGGTGAGAGAGAGAGTCAACAGACAATGTGAGGGTCTTCACACCCCTGGGCGAGCAAACTCAGGGGTGTGAAGGAGGGGGGAGGGTGGTGGACGGACGGAGTGCTGCAGTGGGCTCCTGTCCCCCCCTGCCCCTCCCCCACCCAACCCTACCCCCCTTGTGCCCCTGCGTGTCTCCCACAGTAAGTGTGGGTGGAGGTGGTGGAGTGGTGGGGGGAGTAAGTGGGGGAGGAGTCGCAGGGGAACTGGAGCCTCTGGGGTACACACACGTGCGCACGGTGACGACCACCTCCTCCTCCTACTCCTCTCCGCCCCCCTCCCCCTCCCTCTCATCCCCGTCATCCTCCTCCTGCTCATCCTCTCCACTGGTGGCCGGCGGCGGCTCCTCTTCAACTCTTGGCATCATGTCGGGTGCTATTGGGGCAGTTGTCACCACAAATGCAGGCTCCAACATCCAGTCCTCGCAACAGCTCGCCGAAGAGGCGGCCAGGAAGCGTGAGCTGCGACTCATGAAGAACAGGTGAGTGTGCCTGTGATTGATTGATTGATCCATAGATGTGCATTGATTCTCTGCAGCAAACTCTTGGTGACCGGGTTGTTGAGTGGGGTTAGCCATTGCAATGTTTTATGGGGATGGTTTGAGCACTTATCGTGGTTAAAGGCTATTAAAATTAGGAAAACCATCCTTAAGACAATCACGAGAGTAATATTTTTTCACTCAAGACATTGTTCAATTTAAAAATCAACTAATAAATGTCTATTCTCTGTTATGGTCCAACAAAGTCGTTGAATGATGAATTTTCATCAGGTGCCTAAAAAATCAAGTGTATAAGTGCGTATGTTGCACGTAAATTTTCAATCAGCTAATTTAGTAAACTATTCATTAACTGTACAGTTCCACCCATTTCTCTGAATTCATCTGGTAGTTCAATGAACAATTGACGTATCATTTCATTACTAGATGTAGTGAACATTGACAGTTCAATAACCAGCTGATCAAAATCAGGGATGAATGATTTGGGGAGCTTGACAGAGTAAGTCATTTTCAAAATAATTGGTTGTCACATTTCCAGTCTAAGCACAATGCCTCCTGTACCCTTTCCTCTAAGTGTCAAACTCAAACTCATGTTTATCCTTGATGGTGGTCAACTGGTGATTGGTATGTTGATGGTGGGGATATATTCTGCTCACCATTTGTCTTTTGGATATTTCCTCATTTTATAAGATTGAAATGCATACTCTAGTGTCTTATTAAATGTGATAATGTTAGGTGTTGCTTAACCTTCACAGTGTTGTTTTCTTGTTAATGTTCTGGGGTCTTATTGGCTCCCCTTTGCTGGCAGGAGAGTTTAAGATCACACTTTTTGAACTTTTTTACTCCTTTATAGCTTGGAACATGTTTCTGTTGCATGGGACCCTTTTAGGTATACTCAATGGGCTATTATTGCATGGATTACCATTAAAAGTAATGTACGTTTTTGTGATGTTTGGCAGAGATAATATAATCAATGATGTCTTATGCCAATTACTGTCCAATGTTTACTATACAACGATGTGCAGTCTACAGGTTAAGGAACACTACATTATCATACAAAGAAGACTTTCCCTTTGGACTGTTGTGTAAATGAATCTTGGATTGCTATTCACAAAAGTACTTCTCTTGATTACTCGTTTCCTGTTGAATGGGATTCAGTGGTGGGTTTCTTTCAAATTCAGTTGTGCATCCACGGGTGATCAAGAGTTTGCTGCAGTCACTTGGCATAACTATGGAAATTTTATAAGGTCATGCTTTTGTAAGTCATGAACCACTGGCACAAATTACTGCCATTTTTCATAAATTGAACTCTTAATTTTTTTTAAATTGCATTATGCCAGGTGAAAATTATCCTAGTAAATATTGTAGCTCTTATCTATAATATACATACTATAGACTACATCATGCTGTTAAAGGGCAAAATTGTTTTACTTCAGTTTGTTTAGTGTGAAAATATCCCTCTGTTAATTAGAAATGATTTTTATTTGTTTTCATAAATGGCCAGAAAGCGTGAGCAGCGGCTCATGAAGAACAGGTGAGGATTTTAAAGCTGTACTTTTAATTATATTAGGTATAGCTATATGTGCAGTTAAATTCTTCATGTTGTTTAAGTGCTACTTCATTTAAATTCTACTTGACATGTAGAATTTACTGTCCTCCATTGATCTGATATATTCCTTTAAGTTAAATGTTGAATTAGTTCTAGTGGCATCAGTAAGTTAAAGGGACATTGCTGGGGTCAAGTTTGCTTGCTTAAATCATTGCCAAAAATGTCAAATAGCTTAATTTCCCAAGCAATCTTGACCCCACGCTCCTTTTTAACTTCTAATGGTGTTATTGCATAATTATAATATTCAAGTAGTTATTGAAATTTTGTTATATTTCTGTGTGTATAAGAGAGTTTGGAAGCTGAAGAGATAAAAGGTCATAAAAGTAAGGATTTAAAAAAATGGCAAAAGGTCATTGAAAATTAATTTTGCTTTCAATAAGTTCATGTAAAACCTTGAGTATACCCCAGGATGCAGTGTCAACCTCCCAACTTGAAATAATAATGGACAAATATTAAAAACAGGTCATGGTTTTGCTCTTTTCCTAGAAGTGGAAGTAAGTTGGTTATTTAAGTGATTTGAATGTTCAGTTTAGTCATGACTTAGCTTTGAAACTCTCTTAATCACTCTTTGTTTGCTTCAATGTGTGTATGTGATAAAAACTTGGTCTATTCACTTTGTGTCCTTGATTACCCATGAATAACTTGCGTAATATTTTCTAAAAAGATTATCACTTTTGGTTTTTGATAGGGTCATAGGAGTATTGTTTTTAGTTATTATACATTTTTTCTATAGTAAAATGTCTCTGTAGTAAGAGTTAAAGGTTTCAAAATAAATAGATTTTGGTAAAGAAACTGCTCAGAATTCAAATTTTATTTAATATTGTAATCAATATTAGCGATTCTCTTACCTACTACTTGGTTAAAACCGTTAGCTATAACCATTCTTGGTTCCAGGCTTGTCGTGCTTTCATCTGTTTTTAGTTTAAATGAAATTTTTGAAGAGATAATGTTGGATAACTCACATGGTCCTGAGGGTGCAATCGGCAACATTTATGAATGGATGAAAATCTCTAAATAATTACAAATAAATGAGAATGATAGACTGCAGAATTGATGTTGATTTATAGATGATATTTATACAGCATTTGTTTATGGAAAAGTTGTAGAGCATAAAGTAAATTGTTGAGCCATTCTTTTTTCCTGCACATTGACACATTTCAAAAGAGTTATCAAGTTAGCACCTTCATGAAAAATGACCCAACTTTACTTTTTTAAAGAATCTTATCTTTTGTACGATCTCATGCATCAAGCATTGTATAGTCAATCATCCTTTAACTTGCTAAGTTTCTTTCTCCCCAACTTATTTTTCATAGGAAATTCAATTTGTTACAACTAATATTTAAAGAGCTTAGCATACCCTTCCTCATTACCATTGGCATATTCAAGTTTATGAATAGTCTCACATGGGTTCAAAGAAAATAGGAGAAATCCAAATTTCATCACAGCAAGGCATTGAAGTGTTTACACCAAGTGTAGAAATTAGATTTAAATAATAAGATTACTCAGTGGTGATTCAAAATACCAAAGAAGTGGTGGGAAACTTTTCACAGGGAGGCTGCTCGGGAATGCCGTCGCAAGAAGAAGGAGTACATTAAGTGTCTGGAAAACAGGGTGGCTGTTTTGGAGAATCAAAACAAGGCACTCATTGACGAGTTGAAGGCCCTCAAAGAACTGTACTGCCAGCAAAAAACTGAGTGTGGGAGTGAATGAGTTGTTATGTGTGAATGAGGGGCTAGGCATGACAGGACACAGTTACTTGTCAGCCTGCCCCTTGGAACGGGAGCAGTGAAGTAAACCCATTAGAAATGGGCAGTGGGTTGGCGGGCGCCTCGTCAATCTTGCTTTGAGCTGTGATGATAGTCTGGTGCGTGTGGGGAAAGAGGGAGGCCTTGTTTTGTGGAGGAGAAATATGTTGGGGCACAGGAGAGGAAGCGTGAGTGGGGAGGGAGGAAGAGCTGCACCTGCCTTAACTGGCCAACCGTCTCAATGTGGACCCCTCTGCCACACGTGCGGGAAAAATGAGTACCTTCTTAAATTTTTGATGTAACTCCTTTCTTTGCGTGTTTAAGTGAAGTTGTTTCTCAAAGAAAATACTAACATTTTGTTGTTATGTAAGATAATATTGTATTTATACAATGAAATCGATGGAAAAACCTTCATTACAAAAAAAGTGTCTATAAGGCTTGTGATGAGAGAAGCTGCTGTTTCATCTCTTTCCCAAGTCATTGCTGAGCAAATGAATTCTCAATATGGTGCATGTTGCCGAATGATGAGGCATTAATGGCATAACCCTAAAGGCGATATTTTTTGTGAATTATGCATCATCATTCTTTATTGTCGTCAGTGGTACATACTCAGGGTCGGAATGAACTTTGTGCCATAGATTTTTCATACATCCATGTTCCTTCTCCTGCTGAAAGATTTGCTTTAAGGTAGGCATTCTTGTTGATTTTTGGGAACTGCTGTTTGTAGTTGAAGAGATTACATCACAGCATGGGAGCCTATGTATAAATGCTCTTTATGGCTCATGTCTATTGTTATCATCTCCAGAAATGTGAGCAATTTTTTACCTTGGTAATCGAACAAGGTGTGAGATTAGTGGATGGTAGGTGGATGTGCAGTATGTTTTCATAGTTTGGGATGTGTTAGGGCATTGCTTGACCAACAGAAAACTGTCACCAAATCAACTTATTTATTGAGAAATTTTGATTTACATTTGTTATGATTTAAGGACATTGTCACTTTGTGGCTGTAGATATTGCTACATCTTAATTAACAAGTACCACAGATAGTAATCATTTGTTGGCTGCTGTTTGGTCCCAAAGAAATTAGAGTAATCAGAATCTTAACTTTATTGGTATGTTACATGAAGTTTAAAGCAAAATAGAACAAATTAATGATTATAAAAAGATGATTTAAACATTTGGACAAAGACTTATGTATTTTTACATATCACAATGAATTTAAGGATGCCTGTATGAACAAAGAGAGTAGTATTCCAAATTATTAGTATTGTAATTCATGATGTGCCTAAAATTTCCCTTACCTTTAAAGCTCTTAATACATGGTACTGCAGTCAGTGAGTACATGGGCTCACAACTTGATCACTATTGTTGCCTTTTTTGTAACAAGACAACAGGCATTTTTACACATAGCACATTTGTACATAATCTATAGAGGTTATAATATAAATTTGAAGTGAATATGGGTACCATATGTCGCGATGTTAATCTGTCTTATAAATTATGTGTGAGTGTGTGTGGGTTTTTGCCTGAAAGAATGAAAATGATTCAGTAATGATCTTCTCTTTCCTTTATAACACTAAAACATACCCTTACAATGCATATGCAGGAAAGCGTGCTTCCATTGGATCTTGGAGGTCATTCAAGAAGTAAATTGTTCCAGCAAGACCTATTGGAAGAAAAAAGTATCTGTTAATAAATACAAATTCATACTACGTAAAAAAATAAGACTACAATATCAACTAATTGAATGGCCATTACCAAGTGTGCACACCAACATTTATTTTTCCTAAGGCATGGGTCAAAATATCCTCAAAAGTGGAATAATTATGAATAGATTTTACTGTTGTATTATACATCAATTATGAAGTGGAATACAAAGCTTTAAATGTTAACAAATTTCATTAAATAATACTTCATTGTTCAAATATAAAAAGGTAAGTGGAACATAGTATTTCATTTGAAAAATGGATAGTACATAAACACACAAAGTTAAACCTAAGGGAATGAATTAAAAAGAACCTTGCACAAATGAATGACATGCATACAGATGCAGTAAGCTCAATATTATTTTTGACCAAGTGATCTATTTTGTAGGTGGTTACCCCATAACTTTAGTGGCTTATTATCATCGCATAATGAACTGTAAACATGCCAAATGCAGTGTGTGCAATTTCCATTTAACTTAACCAAAAAAAATTGCAATTGTAAACATGGAAATCTTGGCAGAGTGGTCTGGGTCACATTGACTGATACTACCTCCTGAGAATAGGGGAGAACCGAAGAAATTACTGGATTCTTAAAGTTTACTTAAGCATTGACGAGGATGAGCTGAATTTCATGCTATGGTTGGAAGATGAAACAATGAATAACAAAAAAATGTCATGACAACATTCACACCACCCCTTGCCTTGAGTCAAGGCACAACAAGAGAAATTTCAGGGTTTGAATCACTCATGTTTCTGAGACCCCTCTATTCTAAGACAGTTAACCCTTCAACTGTGCAAATAAGCTGAAATAGAGCTCCCCACAGGAACAAAAAAAAATAATTTTTTTTTCATAATTTTATTAATTATAACTTTTTACTAAGGAAAAAATTTTCAAAAATATTTCAATGACTATTTTTCTGCTGATTTTACTTAAAATGATGAACTTCAGGATGTGTTTTACAATTAGGCGGAAAAAAATTTTTTCAAAATAATTTTCAAACAGCTTTTCATTTGGAATTATGTCCTGTACAACAAAAAAATCCACTTATTGTTCATCATAACTGTGTTTTTAAAATCTTTTCATACTGTGAAAATCACGACAACACTGCCCAATACACAATCACACTCCTGACACCATGTGTTCACTAGCTTCCTGTGCTTCTCCCTACACTTAGTATTCATACAGATGTGACACTGTCTCTGCGGCTTGGCTGTGTTCTCTGTGGGTGGGACGAACTCCAGGTAGTGTCGTAAAATGACATCCTTTCCCAAGAGCTGATCTGGTGCTAGGTTAGTGGGGGTTGAACAGCCAGGGTGGGGTTGAGACAGAATGCCGTATTTCATGAATATTTGGCGCACTACAGTTCGACTGAATTCCTTCAGTGACATGCTGC
>LYUA01000792.1:429087-442885 GCA_002093875.1 Calopteryx splendens
GGGGGGGGGGCAGCCAACGAATCTCGAACTGTCATCCCAATATTGTTTCCCGCTGGGGATAAAGCGCTTACGCCATCGAGTCAATTAGGCATATTGATTTATATAGAAGAAATATTCAGTCAGCTGTTTGTTAATCTATCCACGGTTTTAGAAGTTGAATTTTAATTATGTATTGAAATTATGTTATTGTTTTTATAAACTTAGTAAAACTATGGTGATTGCGTCATTCTCAATCGGGCAGTGCGTAGGTAACTTCTATTTTTTTCGTTTCACCTCTCGTCTCACAATGAGAGCATTTCCTTTCAGTAGGTAATTAATGGTTGCTGCGCTGTGATTGAAGTCCTTGAATTATACGTTATAGCGCCATTAGGTAGTGCTTTGGCTGGTTTTTCAATATTCTTGGCCTAAAAATCAGAACTTTAGAACAGCTGTCGGCAGGTTAGGGCTTGTTTCTTTTCTTTACTGCTTTCGAAGTCGTGGTACGCTTATTTCAGAGGACTGCCTCCCTAGCACCTAACAGGTTGATCATACATTGCATCAAAAAAATTTGAAGACCTCCGCTTAAGCGTATGAATACCGCTATTTCACTGACTTTGGTATTGATGTAAATATGTATGTAATTTTATTTTAAAATTCACGGTAATCACGAGGGATATGGAGCGTAAAGTTTTGGTCTTACATTTTTCCTACTCGCACTTTATTCTCAGACGTATCGAAGGCCAAGAAATTTCCCTGTGTATTTATTACTGAAAATTGCGTATTACCTTATACTCTTGTCTCTTTAGCGGTTCTCGAGTCTTGTCTGAGCTAACGGGCGCGGCGAGTATCTTGAAGTCTCACTGTCTCAAAAATGGCTAGTTGGTCTGCAATGTGACCGCTTTGGTCTCCGACTAGAGGAATTATGACTGCAACGAGAAAGGAAATTAATTCTGAGTGGTCGACCAAAAATCGAGTCTTCGACATAGAAGTTAAAAATCGGTAAATTGATACCTAAGATTCGGGAACTAATTTCTTCTAATAATCTTATAACTTGCTTCCAGACCGAGGTGAGGTCACATGACCGAGGAAAGCCTTGAGGTTCGGAGAGTGTGTGCAGTAGACTCCACATTTGAGACACTATTCCGAGTTGTCGTTTAAAAACAGGAAGTTACAGTGACGTAGCCAGAAAACAATATAGTGGAGGCTGTTACTGTGGCTCTTTGTTGCCAACTTCACTGTTCTTGATGGAAGCTCTCCCATCCTGTCCGAAAGCCCACTTCAATATTGTATGCTCACCTATTTTGTGTCTACGTCTTCTGTATTATTTTTTCCCTCCCAGTTCACCATCTCGTTTTCGTTTCCTCCGTGCGAGGCGAGGAATCTACCTTTTGTTTATCCTGTTAAAATGTCAAAAAACAAGGGAATGGAAAACGTGGAAAATAATCGATATAATTATGCATGAACAAAAAATGTTTAAAAACATAATTTGGTACATATTTAAACAAAAATGAAAATTACGTTAAGCTTGAAAGTACCAATAGCACTCAACTGAGCCAACTAGTCCTTGTGGAAGTAAAATTTCGGAGGGCTGGGCTTATTTTCTCGTTGCTTCAACCTAGAGATGGGCAGTAATTTTCAAAACTTAAATAATTTGTTGTGTTATGCGATAAAATGCAAAAGGCAATCGAATCAAAGAGAGAATTGGATCAGTATCATCGGGAATTCAGAAAAATCGCATTCATGTGATCCAAGGGGTTCATGCGATTTGTGTGCAGAAAATTACCGAGCTATTCAAAGGGTCACATGATTCAGGCGTGTCTTGTGATTTGAGCCGATTTTTGGCATTTAGCTATTATTATTAATGTGATATTTTGTGGCACGAGATGTTGGATCACTTGATTTGGATATGATTGTTAGCTTAAGGAATTTTTTCATTATTCTTGTACTCGTTATTTTACGATGTTACAAACTTTGGCTTGTACCGAGTAATGTGGCCGATGGAAAATCCCTGTCGCCGTTTCATTAATTAAATGCCGATTCTTTATTAATCGAGGAGATATGATCGATTATACGATTAAATAGGCTTTCCATCGTTTGATTAATCGGAATGTTCGGAAACGATCGATAATTGATTTGGTTCAGCATCTTCCTACAAGGGAAATTTGGTATTCTTTCGTAAGGCTGTTATGCGTCGCTCACGCTCGTGGGTGTGGACCATCCCGTTTCCTTGCGTCGGCATTAGCCTTCTCTAAACTAATTATTTTAAATGGGTGTATCCTACGTCGAAAGCGTTGGAAACTATTCGCTTGATCTTGCTGATTGTGTCTTCGACAATTATAATTAACAAACCATCACCGGCCTTCGAAGGTTGGCTTGATAAGTGTAACTTATTCGGTATATATCCCTTTGACGTGAGAAAACCATGCATTCAGGTCGGGGAGCAATTCCATTCCCAGTGCATCGTACGGTTTTCCTGGAAGATCTGCTGATCAAGAACACGCAGCAAGGGTTTGGCTGAGGATATCCGGGGCTTCTCAAGGGCTTGGATCCAGGACCCCCCATTCATTGGCCGAACGATCGAGTGGGTTTTAGAGCGCCATATCCACCAGAGCTATACTGAAGATTAATATTTTTAAAAATTGAGTATTGGTGAGAATACCATTTAGAGCAGCGGTCGCCAACTGGTTGTCCGCGTTCCACTGGTGCTTTGAATGTTTGGCGGTCGTTGGTCTAGGCCATAGGCAGGTAATAAGCCGCTTATTGTATGCTGACATCCAGTGAACTAGTCTTAGCCTTCCCTGTAATCAGTCGTAGAGGGGAAACTACGAAAGGAAAGCCCTGGAAAGGCACGGGTCACTGGTGTTTCCTGAGTTGCTAATGGTTGGGGACTGCTGGATCTAGAGAACTCGGCTACTCACTAAACTGTAATGCCGCCGTACTTATCTGGACCGATGTAATGGATATCCTCATCAATTTTTATTCCCTAGTATTTATCTCCGTACCAAATATTCTCTCACACTTTGACTCGAATATTTACCATTTTTTGCAATACCTCGTGTTTTTAAAAACTTGGTCATGTTAACGATTAATTGGAATTGAGCGTTTAAAGATTCGAAATTCTATACCAATCTCGATTGTTAATTATTTTCCGCAATATATTATCAAATATTAACTGGACAACTTCATCGATTGCATTTTTAAAAAGCAAATTGTCGTCGAAAGGTTTTTTCTTCACGATGTCGACGTTCGTGGATGGACTCTGCTGGCGCTTTTGTTGGGGTGACGTGTAGCAGGGATTTGTACCTAAGACAAGTAAATTAGGCAGCGGTACCTCTGTGTCAGCAGCTAAGTTAAGAATCCTAGGTACCGGTACCTAGGGCAAGAATCCTAGGTATATCTTGGTATCTAGGGGCCGGCACCAGCCCCTGAATCGTAGTCCGCCCCCCACCGTGACGTGTCTACGGGCTTCGGACGAAGTAGCGCGCTCTCCGACGACTCCCGTTTTGCATCGGGTTGCGGTCAGGGAGTAGAGATTCCCACCGTCTGCGACCAGTCCGCGCGTGCAATTGCATCCAAGGACGATGACTCCCCAAGTCGTCCGTACTCCCGCGCATCTGAACGCGAGACGTATATGCAAACGAGAGAAATACAAACCAGGGAAAACGGCTTGATCTCCGCCCTTCTCCTCCTCCCGCTCCATCTGCCTCCCCCACATCCCGTTCTCTCCCATTGGCGGACCGCACACTCCCGCTTCGTCATCTTCCCTCATCCCTCCCTCTTTCTCTTCCTTCCATGTCTTCCTCTCTACTTCGTTTCCTCCCCTCTCCCTCCTCGATCTTCCTCTCCGTATCCCCCCCCCCCCCCCCNTTCCTCCCCTCTCCCTCCTCGATCTTCCTCTCCGTATCCCCCCCCCCGCCTTGCTCTGCCTCCCTCCATCTCGGCTATTATTACGGTTCCTTCGTCCCATTTTGCGGCAATTGGACGGTGCCCAAGAGAGCGAACCAAGGTGGTCTGGCGACTGTAATAATCAACTACGTACCTACTTGCACACGGTGTACGTGCGCTGCACTCGCGGGAAGAGGGGCTATTGATTGTTCACCCAACTGGTTTCGGAAACATCCCTCTCCCGATATCGTCTTTTCCCTCCCCCCTTGCTGACGAGGACGATTATCTTTTCCTTTAAAAGGGGGACGGCCTTGTTGTCATTCTCCGGTGTGTTATCTTGGACTTTTGTTGATGTGTCCGTAAACATGTTGGCAATAGTGTTTACGTTTTTCATTCAGAAAGTAATATGATTTTCGGACGTCTGCATGTGGAGCTACATACACTTTGCTGGTAGTTTCCCCCGCGTTGTTCTTCCCCGTACCTACTTATTCAGGAGCGAAGCGGTTCTTGGCGCTTATTCCGCAACGACAATGGTTGTAGGGGAAGGGAGCAACAATTTTCCTCGCCCCTGAATCTGCTCCCATCAACGAGGGAGAAACGTCGAGCTACAAAATGCTCTACATGCAGAAACCCTCGAAAGTTACCCACCAAGTGGGGTGGGCACCAATGAATTGTGTGCCTCATCTCATTTATGTTTTCGCCAGGGTAAAATGTTTAAGTAACTCCCACCCGCATAAGCACCAGTTACCATGGCAAAATGAGAATATTTTCCTCTTGTCCAAAATTCTACCGCTGTCCACTTTCACCCATTTCATTGCCTTTCCGTAGCTGGTCTCTAATTGCTAACTAATGCAGTGATTTATTCGTAGATAAAAATTTGTGCAATTTATCAACGCATTACGGGAGCGCAATGGGTTCATACCAGGATGAATTAGGATTAGTGACGGATGAGATTTTACATTATAACTTAATAAATAGGCTCGCAAGTAGGATGAGGAAGGGCAGCAGAATCTCCCCAGAAAGTCAAGACCTCGTGACAGGATCATTGCAAGAAAGGTCTACAAAATTTCACGTTATCAGAAAGATAAATGTATTTTAATAACGACAGGTGCTGCAGATAAACTTGGATTTGGAGTGAGAAAATAAATTTGTGGAAAACCCAAGTATGCTATTCTTCTTACGATGAATCGTTTCCATCAAGTTACAGCCGCTAACAACATCCATCTATCATTTCTGCCATTTCAACCTGGTGGAAAAGTTACCAACGAACGAGCGTCGCATTGCTGAACCAATTTTTTTTGTATTACCATGGTAGAAACCTGGCTGTGTAAACGTTGTTTTGGGTTTTGAATGACGGAGAAGGATTTTTCGACAAATATTTAATATTCAGGGGTGGAAATGGATTTTCAACACATAATGTTTTCCCTGATTTTTTTCGTGTCTCACCTAGCTGTGATTTCCTTGGCATTAAGGCATCAATAATTCCTCAATAAAGAACTAATAAACCATGCTGAAGGAGGGGGAGTTAAGTATAATCGATGAATCTCGGACGAGTTTTCAAAATTTTACGAGATGTAAAACAAAATTAGTAGTGGTCAGTGTAGTTTCGCACTGGGAAAACCGGAATCTCGGGATTTCGCTCGAGCGCTGAAAAATCGAGGAAATGCCACGGAATTATTCTTTTTCCTCCGGAATTCAACGTACGATCGATATTCACAAGTAATGTAGCTGGTGCCGGTTAGCGGAAGTATTCCCAAGATGCAGTAGAACTTGATAATTAATGCTACCTGTTGGATAGGTATGATTTTGTTTCGATATAGTTCTTTAATAAGCACAGTCGGAACTCAACTGGCCCTTGTTTATTACAGCCTGTCTTTTAAACTGAAATCTTATTCCGTGGAATAATAATTTCCGTTTTACGACCCAGGAACAACATTGGGTTGGGGGACTTGTTATTCTCGTACAACTTGCGACTTTAAACCATGCTTATATCGGTTTTTTGTTGTGGTAGAAAGGATTGGTAACATTTTACCGCATTTCCACGTAACCTCAATTACTCTTGCAGAATGATACACCATTGATTGGCATCCTACTTCACTCGTCAACCACGAGCACCAATGTAATCCTTGCAGCGCCAATGCACGGCGGGAATAATAATTCGTTCGCATGATTCTGTAACTCGCTGCTCCGGAGCTAGCGGGCAAAAAAAAGAGCTTAATTAGCTAACGAATTCTGTAAATAATATTGGCACTAAGTATTAGCTGCTAGCAGTAAGCCCCAAAAGGGCATTCGGCTCCTCTATCTCCCAGCCTTATTCCTTAACGGGCACGAAGCTCAAATCGGCGAACCAACAAGTTCCAGCCATAGATTCAGTTAGGGCTCGCCGGCAAAGCCCTACTAAATATTACTATATCCATTGTAGGTTACGCGTGTGAATTAATGCGGTAATTAACTGATTTTTTCTTAAATTTCGGTGGCATCTATATCGACCATTATTTAAGGTAAAGTCATGGAAATTGACGTTTCTTGCACAAAACTATTTTCATCCACAAAGGATTTCTTTTGTTTACATTACGAGTTTCATTGGTAGACGGCGATGTTTGTTAGTCTCCCAAAGCGAAAAGGAAGAGCATGGATTTGAGAAATCAGGGAATTGGGTAGAATGCCCATGAATTAAATTTGTCGCGCGAAAAATTAAAAAACAAATGAAGGTAGCGATAAAAAATTTAGTTTGTTATCCGTGCCTACGTGCTCGTAAAATTGAAGAATCTATTGTAATTACGGATTAATCGAGAAAAATACTGCTTCGAGATCTCTTAAATGGACATGGGGCTTAGCGATTAATTTTGAAGACACTAAAAACAATAGTTTGGAAATCTGGCACTTGTCCTAATACCTTAGTCGCAGGATAGAATTCGCACAATTAAGTTTTCCTTAAATTACTTTTCCTGCCAAAGAATTCAACTTGGGTCTCGCAAACTCCATTTAACACGAATCAAAAATAGTCACCGTCTTATAATGATAAAACAGTAGACGCTGTTAAACAATTAAATCGCGTCAAAATCAAATTAACTGGACTTTGATTGTGCCTAATCCCTACGTAAATTTCAGTGAAGGTCTACCATTACAAATGTTGCAACGTATTACAAAATACATATAATATCCTTCGGTAAATATCTGAAATCAAGTCGGATTGTGCTACTTAATCTAACTGTAAGTTACCTACTGCCTAAACAAGGTAGACTCCTGGCTTTCGTATGCATTAAAGAGCCTATCAATTAGAAGGAATGCATTACCTAGTCTATGTACCTTACCTAGCTTATTTCATTTGTTGAGTTTTGAAGAGGAAAAGAGTGGTAAAGGAAATCTTAGAGAGCAAGGAAATATTAGTCCATAATTATTCATGTAACGTAATGTTCAAAGTATTGGATTTGTTATTGCCTCGAACACAACTGCTATTAGTGTGAACTTGACCTAATTCAATAACATTGTTTTGTTCTTTTTGGAGGATTTCGTGATATGAATTCAATTAATAAAAGGTAATTGTTCTTAAATTTCAGTTGACGGCATTGCTGTATTAGCGTCCTCAGAATGCCCATAAAACATTAAAAGAATGTATATATTTTGAAGTTTACCTTACGTTTTCCTCCGATATACCTACTACCATTTTTGAAACTCATCTACGAACTGCAGGTAAAAGCAGTTAAAACGTTCTAAGTGGTCAAAATAATATGCATATTTTTGGAGGGACACATTTTTAAAATCGGTGCATCATAATACTCGTGATAGATGAAAAAATGTTATTACTCCCTGTACCGTCATCTTTCGTCATCTCTCTTTGGAAATACAAATGAGACAAGTAATGTCATTCACTTCCTTCTTACTCGTTGGATGCAGCATTTGCTCATGCAGAAAACATTTTCATTTTGGAACGAGCTTCACCGAGTCACAGAATACGGTCTGGATTTCAATAGGGGAGAGTGCTGAAGCTCCGCGAAGAGAAGCAATGAATCGAGGAATAACCTCCCTTTTGGGCATTTTCGTTTTCGTAATTATTGAGGAGCGAAGTTTCAACGGAGTCCAAATCCTTTACCGGCGCCATTTTCTGTGCTTTCAGTCGCATTCTCACCGTATCTTTCATTTTCGTGGCTGACTATATTTGATTATCCCAAACTGGCTTTTCTTGCCTTTGCCTCAGATGGCCTCGTCAATTTCTCCTCTCCCGGCGCCTCTCGTTTCTCTGTTTTGTTGAATTCACTCTTCAGTATACCTTGACCATGATCATCTTTCGTCCATCTCACACTCATATTTCACTTGTCATCTTTCAAAGGCATAATCGAAATGCAAAATAAAAATCAACAAAGAACCTAACCTTTCCAATTTCAAGCTCATAAGTTGGCTATGTGTAACAGCGACAATAACTAATTGTATGTACCACACACTTTGGCAGTAAATGCCTCTAGCGCATTGGGAACTAGGGAAACACCATTGACGATACGGTATATATTTCGTAAATCAGCTATCTCCAACGAAACCCTTAAAAAGCACATAAGACAAAAAAACAAAATAAATCAAAAAATATAGGTATGCTAGATAATATTATAAATGTATTGGGAAAACCATTGGAGTGTTTTCAAAAAATCATTACCCCTATTTATTAAACCCTTGACTAAATTCCACGAACAAAATCCTCTTTGAAGAGTGTTTTCACCCCCTGCCATACGCCGTAAGTTGACCTCGTATCTAGGTACAGGTTATGCCGACAGATCTTCAGGGATTGAGAAGGAATACGAAAGGGAACGCAAACTAACATGAGTTCAGAAAACATCTGAACTTATCAAATATAGAAGAATTAATCAACTAAAAGGAAAACAAATTCCAGAGAATAACGAATTTATTCACAGAGTTTGAATATGGTTGAGGTGATGGTAGTTCTTGATGTGATCATTTCGATGTAGATGCCTATGAAGGGAGTCTTGGGGACAAGGCCTAAAGGATAATTCCCATTGGCTATGACATTTATAAGTGCTTGAATTCCCTACCATAATTCCTGTGAGAGTGAAATACATATAGAATTGGCATAGCCCATGTGGTTTCTTATTATTTTTAATGGTAGTCTACCGTTTATGGTAGATTTTTGATGGGCACCAGTACTACACGATACTGTCATCGCACATACTGCTCTACAATAAATCATTCTTCAATTCCACATACTTTCTAGCTCCCTTCATTATATTCATAAGCAATAAAACCAATATATTTAAAATACTTACAGATAGCTAAATACCAAAAAAAAATTCAATATTTGTTTTTATTATTAATGGTAATCTACCGGTTAGGATAGCTTTCTGATGAACACAGGACACAGGCGTAAATGTTACCCTTGCTACTCTTGAAATCAAACGTATTGCCCTATAGTCCTCAAATACTGCTTTTTCATTTTTTGTGATGACAACTAATACTGGTCTGACGTAGTCTTCTGGCCACATTCCACCCCCATAAATTCTGCGAATTACCCTATAAGAACCCTTTCTTCTTTGTTTTCCTTAACTCCCGAGTAATTCTAAGCGATGTAGTATGCCCCACAGACTTGTTCGATTTCATTTCCTTTAATGCCTTTTCTATATCCCAATCTATTATGTCTGGACCTAAGTTATCTTCTTCGACATTATACGTTCTTTCTGTGTCTAAACTTACTGGCCTAGTATCTCTTCTCTATAGTTCTTCTTCTATGTATTCTTTCCATCTTGGCCGTATATCTTCTATTTTTATCAATAATTTTCCTACCGTATCTCTAATTGTTTTGGACGGATTTTCTTTTCTGTTCTCCTAACAGTGCTTTCATTAAAAAAATTCACGATTAAATAAGGCAAAATTACAAAAATGCAAAGGTAGGTAGAAAAGGGCATTTTGTCTTAACTTCCGTGAGCTTCAAATTATTACACTGGCTTTATGATTAATTTTATATCCCATTGCGAGAATCGTATTTATTAGCCCTCAAAATAGCAATATGCTCTGGGAATCATACCCTCACAATTTATGAGGTCCCATTATTTCAGTTCCCCATCAATGAACTTTTAAAGGCTACAAATTACGTAGTTACTGCTCCGTTGTTTACTCTGTGTATATTTTTGTTAAGTGGAACAACAACATAAAAATTCCTAATTACTTTCCAAAAGATCCACCGTAAAAATTCTCTCGCATTGAATGACTGTATTTTTTCAGAAGGTGCTGTAAATTGAATCTTTACACATTTTCCAATTTGTTCTAACTATAGGGAGTTACAATATGGTGGTTGATCTCTATTTGTTCAAAACATGGTTCTAGGCGATTTTAATACCAGTTACTGATATTTTACCTTGCGTTTTTGGAACTTATAGACTTATAGGGACCTCTTCAATGACTTCATAAGACACGGAGACAGTTAGTACATAAGGAACGAGACTTTCAAAATGTTGTTAATGCATTCATTAACTCAGCGTCCCGCCAAAATAAGGAGAGTGGTGAGCGGTATTATAATCTATGTTATCTCCAAAAAACAATCTGATTCTCGGAACAAATTCAATTTATACAGTATTTTTCCTTAAATCACTGCATTAATTAATTAACATCATTCATAATATTACTTTGTACTTGTTCTAACACATCTACTCCCTTCGTTCTCCGCATATGATGCTCACTTACTTAATGAAATTAGTATTTTATAGCGGTTTTAAATTTCTCGAGGCTTTGAGGGAGTCATAACGGTGTCGACCGGGAGTCCAAAAGCTCTCGGTTACTCAGGAGGATCGAGGCTGGTTCGGGACATGTCTCCATGGAAACTAGGCTGTTGATTTCGTATTCGGGGTGGCAAGGGAGTCAGGGCGCTGTGATTGGCTAATTTCAAGGTCGCGTTACCGGGCTATTCCCATTTGCCGTATTACTGCGACAGTCTTCGTGGTGTCGCCCGTTATTACATTAATCGCCACCTCCCCGTTCCCTTCCTCCCCTTCAAACATACGCGTTATTGGTATCGCCCATGCCTACAGCGGGCGACGCAAAAAGTTTCGGTAGAATCCATCAGTCGAGGTGCGTTGTGTAGTGGGCGGCATTGAAACTGACGGTTGACTCGCGATCCATCGCGAAGAGACAAGGACGCCGAATTTCCGTGAGGACCACCGCGAAATGAAGTTAATAGCGGGATTAAAGAGAAGTGCACTGCGAAATGGTTAGTTTATTATTAGTTTATTTAATGGTTAGCGATATTATAATCCGAAATAGAAAGTGTTCTAATTTTGAATTTGGTCGCTTAATTGGTTCAAGAGATATCTTTTTCGGAGTTTGGCTCCAAATTCCAGTTAGTTACGATCGCAATGTTTGCTCATTTGGAGAAAAAACTGTGAAGACCAAAGAATATTACACTCCTTCAAGGGAGGTGGGATTTGGGGCTATTTAACCACCATTATACTTTATTAGATATTTCCCCCCGGAAATAGTTGAAATAGTTGTCTCCTTATTCTATAAATAAATAACATTAAAGAGAATTTTATGATTACCTGCCGGTTTTTGGAATAGTGTGGTTGCTACAGTTGATTATATATTTGAATTTTCTTTTATTCCCTAAAAAGTAATTGTAGAATTAGATTCTAGGGCTTTAGGAGATACAATGATTTAGTATCACTTCGTACTTGATTTTCGGAAGAAAAATCGGACTCAATACTCGCATAAAGCATTTATCTATTTTGCAACACATGTTAAGTTAATCCCTTACGCATATAACTCCGTGAAAGGATACCCCATCATGTAGCAGTTTGAATAAACAAGGAGCGTCTCCTAATGCTTGAACCTTGATTCGAAGGCACGAATTTGTTCTACGACTGCTATATTTCTCTACGGTAGAGTATTATTGGTGTAGAAGACTGAAGAAGAACTGTGGATCAAATGTACATTTTTTGTACGAAATTTTAAGTGTAGTTGTAACGCAATTGGTATAATATAATTGTACAGTTAAAAATAATGTAAGGTAGATTAAAATGTAGCATTGGGAGCAGGCTTTTCCTTTTCTTCGTTTCTTCAATTGCTTATGGCACGTCCAAATCTCACGATATCACTGGAGGCATTGATTAAAAGCAGCAATAAGAACAACCTCCTTGAATTTGATTTGGGCGGTAGGGGCAGTGTGCACCGATATTTAACCTTTTCTATCCCGAACGAAGTTTCTTCGATGTTTAACTTATTACAGAGTGTATTGTTTTTGTATTCCTACCTTTCGCCATAGTACTTTTCATGTATTTTGTATGAAATTTAATCCGTACGCAGAGAGAGAGAAAGAGGGAATGGTAGAAATTTGAAGCACGGTAAAAAAGCTAACAAAATAAAACGTGATCCTGACCGTGCCAGCGCGTGTAATTACGCAATTACAAGTTGACTCTCGACGTGCGCGGACTCGGAAGAATGAAAAAAGTGCTGCTAATGTCACAACTTTGAGCCGCCAATCTTTCCTCCACGGAAGGGGTGTTCCGTGAATTTGCTTTATTTCGGGGACATCTTCAGCCCTGTATACCTATAGGCAAGTGCTCACCAGACCAATTATTTTTCATTTGTAAAACCGACAATTTAGGTTTATGATTTGATGCGAAAAATTGTTAGAACGTCTAATGTTCAACTTTCAAATTAAATTTTAAAATTCTTGCCCTCCCGAGTCATATTTTTCATTAGGTTTGCATCCGAATACCTGTTTCGATAGGCGGATAAATAAAATTCGAGTTGACAACTTGAAAAACTTGTTCGCTGCCAGATAATGTTTAGAGTTATGGGGAATTACAATCTGCAAATGACAGCTATGAGGATTTCTTACACCCAAGAATTGGAGTTCTAGTTCGGTGGTAGTCCGATTTAAAATTAAGGAGAATCAACCCAAGCATAGTTGTAAGGGGTTGTCATTTTCCTTTCGACGTAGGTTAGCATTTCAGCGTTTCCGTTAAATATGGTTTCGTTACCGCGATTACCGAGGCAAACGCTACCTTACGTAGTCTAGCTAGATTAATCATTTTAAAAATTGTAAAATGGAACATTTTGTTGCTAATTTTGCGCAAACAAATTCAATTCAATCAACTTGTGGAATTCAATATTTAAGATGATGTCGACTCTCCGAAGCATTTTACGGTGTGGTTTTTCGTTGGAATAAATGTTTTGCAATGAGATTCAGTCCGACGACTTGAGAAAATTTTAATCTGTTAAACTACGTAGTTAGTCTAAGATTTCGTACTGGTTAGATCGCTTGGCTACTTTCCGGATGGCCCGGTCTCAAATCCGTATGACGCCTCTGGACACTCTCGGTTTCACTCAAGGTGTTTTTTCGGGTACCAGATCTTCCTGGGAAGTTTCAAGAGGCACAGGGAAAGAAACTGGCCCCTATAACCTGAGTGCGTGAATCTCACACGCCGAAGGGTTCTTATTGTTAGCACGCCTCTTGGCTCTACCCTCACCTATCAAACGACCTTTCGTTGGATTACGGTGGTTAAGTAGTATTTATTAGGGGAGCCGAGCGGAGGTTATTTGCGTCATTAGAGTTAGGTGGGCAATATGGTATGGGTAGGGTTTCCCGGGAATGGAAGAGGGGAGGAGAGAAACCCGGCGTCGGCATCAGTATACTCTTAACGAAAGGCGAGGTTTAAAATTTGACGTCCTATCCGACGGACGAAGCAGAACTTGAAGTGATCTCCACGTAGCACCCAAGTTGCAAATGAAGTAGTTTGAGGACTTGCAAAAAAAAGCTCTCTAAACCAATACTTAATAACATTCTTAAGGTGTTACGGGCTTGACCAAGTGAGGGTCTAGGTTTAAAAAGGCTGTTTTTATTGGATTTATGGATCAAATCACAGTAATCAATTCGAAGGTCGGTTTGTTTGGTGAGAATAGAGCTCACCCAGTACTAAGCCCAACGGCGTGTGAA
>LYUA01000792.1:467640-479275 GCA_002093875.1 Calopteryx splendens
GATTATGGGCACGGAAGAGGTCGGAGGCCCCGTGATGTTCGCCCGAGCCCCCCATGGGACGCCCATGGTGGCGCAACGACCCCAGCTCCAGCAAAGGAGGCAGCAGCCCCCGGGGCTGCCCCCGCACTACGCCGGGGGACCATCGCCACCCCACCACCAGCCGCCTCACCATGGCCTCTTCCGCGGCAGCCACCTTGTCGGCCTACAGCGACTTCAGCATCACCTCGGCGGGAATCCGGGCACGACTGCCCTCAGATGGGGTCAGGGTATATCGCAACACCTACACATCCACCCGCACCACCATCACCACCACCATCACCACGTGGTGACGCCGCCCCCCGAGCCGCAGCAACACCATTGGTACCCTTGGGCAGGTAAAGATAAAAGGTTCACCCTCTCTCGCGGGGACCCCCTTAATTACCTCGCATTCCCGGACGAGTCAAGGTTCGTCGTAAGGCTTTTCCTCCTCCCTGCCAATCACGCTACTTCTGGTCGCGCGACTACGTGCATTTGACGAGAGTGCGTGCGTGCCGTGTCACGCTAGCTTGTGGATTCCGTTCTCCTGTTCCTTTCACGGAAGGAGGTTGGTGGAGAGCATTGGGCTGCGTGGTGTCACTAGTTGGCATGATTGTGTCACAATTTCACGTCTCCGTCACGCTGCGCGCGAGGTCTCTATCGTCGCTCGAAGCACAGAGGAAATCGTTGTGCAATGTTGGAGAGCAGATAAGAATGCATCTTATGGAGTGTTTGTACAAAGGGGGGAAAGAGATGGAAACCAATCGCGGGCAGCACGTGTGTTGGTTTGCGAGTGCGTTGGCCTTTTTACGGCCACTATTTTTGTTGTGTTCCTTGATTGTTTGGAAGAAAAAAAGGCATTGGAATCTGTCTGGCCTTTATTTCTCAATCATTAGTGACCCCTTCAGTTGCAGAAGAATTCTCTGGGACCCCCAAGTACTTAAGGTACCATATGCTCGTTTAAAAAAATACTGTCGGTAAATTTTTCGGCACGAATTGAAGAATGAATACCGAATACCAAAAAAACATTGATAGTTGTTTCCATGAACCTCTTTGAAATTTTAGTGGCCCTTAGAATGAGATTACTTTAAAAAATATAAGTTGATGCATTATGCTTCTTAAAATTTTTTCCCTTACTTAGACCGAGTAATTTCTTCATAGAGCTTAGGGTTATAATAATTTTCATTGTGTCAAAACTGAACTGCATTCGGTCATAGGTCTTTTAATGACAGACATATCGTTTAATACATAGAATTCCTGTTAAACATTTCATTGGAGGTATACTTTCGCTAAACTTGCTCTAAGCCACGTACCTCTTCAGGGTAGTATATTTTCCTTTTTATAGTTATTACATGTTGCTTAACCATGTCTTTATGAAAGCAATATATGCAGTACATTTTCCGGGAAGGCATGGTCCGGTATTTATCCGGAGGGGCAAGGGAAACCCGGTAAATTCTCGCATGGACCGCCGTGAATATTAAACTGAAGTCGATATTTTGGTTATTTGCTGCAAGAAAAAAATTGTGTATTTTTTATAATTAGTTAGGACAAAAATAGGTAATTTTTCTCACTCCCTTCCGAAATAGATCTTCTCAAACACTAAAAACTTCCCCAGAAACGGAGAGTTAAGTTCTCAATACGCCATTAGTATCATCGTCATTCTTCCGCCAATAAGAGTAATATCGTAAATCATTAACATTATAAACTTACTGCTGAAACTTTTAATAATAATAAATTGATTTCAGTTTGGTATACACAAAGTGAATGAAAGATCCTTGGAGTATCATTTAGTTAATTATATATTATAATTATATACTAATGCGTCAATTTAATGAATTTATATAAGTGCACATAACAACTCTCCCTACGGGTTACCGTGTCATGGGAACGGATTAGCGACCCCCACGTTCGACGCGGTGGATGTTGTGCGTCGAGGCCATCTGTGCCTTCGAAAGCCGTCTAATTTCTTTTTTATAACTTACTACCGGCGATCATACTTTTCGTGAATACGCCCCTGCGTGAAATTACTTAGCAGACATCTGTGGCGTGCTGCAGATGAAGGGAGCCCGGGATTCACCGCGACGTTGAAAGACAATCTACGTGTTGAAACCGAACGGAGAAGTTTACAACCTTCCCAATCCTGAGTTGACTCCGATCCTTAGATCGTACTCGGGTGCAAATAGCGAGATGAATCTAATAAATGAACCATACCAGCGTTTCAAAAATTAATTTGGCCACGGAACCCATGCAACTTCAAAAAGGGCATTCGCTTGTAAATGGTGAATATTATACTACCACTTAGCTAATGATACCTAATATTGCGAAGAGTCGTGTGCTCATTATTATATTTCCCCACTCATTGAAAGGGTTGGCGAATACATTTAACAAAACAATTCGTTCCAAACAAATAGTCTACAACCGGCATGACGGTATGGCATTTTAAGCGCTTTGCTATCCTCAAAGAGCCAGCCCTAACGCTCACTCCATATAATCATAGGATCATTGAGCAACATTTTGGAAACTTCACAATTCCCATGTTTGTACCTCTCCAGGAATTGCCTGTTGAAATCGCTTCTATGTATTATGGAATTGATGTTTTCGTTGTTACAATGTTAAACAAAAATCTAACGTTATGGGCTGGAAACCTTTCAAATCAATATAATGTATTGATATTTGCACGTCAAGTGTTTTATATTTATTGCCATCATTAACATTCGCAGCAGCCTCTACCGATAAACGTGGATGATGTGCTTGGATGGCTATCCGCTGTTTCATTTAACCTCCCCGTTCGTGTGCCTAGTGACTAATGATACGCTCTCAGAATAAATTTTCAAGATTTATTGTAGAAGAGCGAAAACAATTTTGTGAGCCTGGTGATGATTGGTCGGTCACTCTGGGTTGTCTATAATATCGAATAAAATCGAATATACGCCCCCACCCTGCTACTTCTTAATGGTTAAGACCTCATCATCTCAAGGAATTTCGTGCGAATCCCTCAATTTGGCATCCCTCTTAAATTTGGAAGTGAATAATTTAATTTACTTCTGCAACTGTGCACAGTCATTGCTTTTTGTCATTTCGTGTTTCACTAGTGCACGTTATAGTTACGGATAGAATTTGAGGACCACCGATGACAGAATTGGTCCATTTTTTAATGTACACTGTCAGTAGAAATAATTTTCCACTTGGACTCATCTGTTGAACCTAAAACATTGTTTCGCTAGGTGGGGTAACCACCTAACGGCCGGAATAATCATCGCTAGGTCACAACCTCAAAAGATTGCTCATTTATCAGAAAATTTCAGAATTTAAAAATTCGCTAAAATCGATTCACTTCTTGTTCCGTATTTCAAGATGGGGATTTAGTATGGTATTTCATCCCTTCGCAATCGCTTTCAACATTTATTTAGAAATATTTTACAAACCAGTAAAAAGTCAGCTTGAAAAGGCTGATTTGATACCAAGTAAACGTACACTACAAAGCCGTTTAATATCCTTGCAACAAATAAGTTGTTTTGTATTTTTTTGCTCACTAGTTAACTGACCAGTTTTTTTTTCTAATCACGGGGACAAGGTTTCAAAAAGGCTATGGATGAGGAGCAGTTTCCATACTCATTCCATTTCCTCTTTTAAAATCCACGTATGTTATTTACTGCATGGAAGTTTCTTCCGTGGTTTATTTAATTTCTATCTTTAAATGCTACTAGGCGTTTGAAAGGAAATAATGCCGTCAATCATCTTAAAATCTTTGGCGCTCACTTTGTGTAATTAAACTCTAAAAATTTTGCAACGTGCTGTTATCAAGCAATCATAAAAAATAATTATTGGCCTCGAATTCGTCATCGCTTTCATTGTAATTTACTTATTGTTTTAGTTAGGAAGAGCTCTCCTTTTTTATGTGACAGAATTGTATTTTTACTTGGCATGCCATAGTTATATTACCGTATTTTTTTCATTGTTGATTCACATTCGGGAGTTCGTTCGAAATACGCCCAACAGTACGAATCCGTTTAAATGATTCAAATACGCTTTTGTGTCCATTGCGTATGAAAAAATAAATACTTTGGATCGCATTTCGCATCCATTATGTATCATCTTCCGGATTTTTTTTGAAAGAATGATTTGTTTTGTCTTTTTGTCTTTATTTTTCTTAATTTGATATACTATGATCATCTACATCTACATATCAGCATGCAAGCCGCTCGAGGGTGACTTGCATGGTTAAAGTATCGCCACTGATGGGTTATTTACCATATTACCGTTGTAATATTTATAACGGTCAAGTTTTTAAATATTCCCATGAATCACAGAGACAAGATTCCAGCTCAACTACTGCACGAAGGTGCTGCGCGCTTTCTTACGGCATTTGGCCTGGTACAATCGAAGCACCCGTTTGATCAAAATCAAAGCTGAGGCTGGAGTCGTGGTCCATGTAATGACTGCTGCAAGTATTCAACTTCCTTTTCTGGTTCCTTTAATTCTGCGGACTTCCCGATTATCTTCCCCGCGGAGTTCACCGACCGCAGCTTGAGAATGGAGTGGAGCGAGCATATGTTTTAGTGGTATTACAAAGCGGCTTTCCGGGAATACAAAATGGTTCAGTGGAAAAAGTTCGACCCAGCGACATATTACGGAGTGTGGGATTGTGGGAAGAGAGGGTAAACCACCGTCTGACAGCATTCCTTTCGAATCCATTGGGGCGGCGAGTCAGACAAATTCCTTAGGAGGCAGGAGGAAGCGGATTTCTTGGACGCCGTGAAATGTTAGCTTATCATCGCCATTATAATTTTATTTCGTCGGGGAATTCTCTTCAGATAAACATACCTTGGCGCTCTGGCCAACAGTTGGCGAGAGAGCCGAGATAAGATCACCAAAGTGTCCGTAACTTCGTGCTGCAATCCGAGAATATGAAGTACCTACCTTCCCTCGTGGAGCGTCACCAAGAGGCAACGGGAAGCATCTTGCGTCTTCAAGTGCGATCCCCTCCCCTTAGGCGACTCCCGAAGTGCTGGGAAATTCCAACTACCCAGAATTAATTTCATTCGGTGCACACAAAATGAATAATTCTCTTTAAAACCCTAATTAATGAAAAATGTAGCTCTAAAAATACATCGTTGGCCTCAAAGCGTTCTACTTTTCGGAATCGAAAAAATGTTCCGCACTTCAACGAAAATCTTGAGGATGTGTCGGATTATTTTATATACTTGCGTGCTTAACGATCGAACATTTTCATTCCTTTAGACACCCAAATCCGTTTTGGAGATGGCTACTTGGCTGACGCTGATCCTTTAGCTGATTCCTAATATTATATTCGAAAGTATACCCGAAGTATACATACCCTAGTATACCAAGTATACATACCCTGTGTGACTCTGTTTTAAAGGTGCTGTTAATGTCACCGCTTACGCCATTACCTTGGACCTTGGAATTACTCCCGACTCCCTTTGAGCTGGTGAAGAAAAATTTAAGATTCAAGAACCTTCGACGGTTGAATAGTCGGGGGTTGTAGGCTTAACAATATGGGGATTAATGTTCACTTGAAACAATATTCACTGTATTTTTCCATTGAACTGTGTTTAATGGTAAAACTAGTTTCGACGCATAGGCGTCATCTTGTTTCCAGAAGATGACGCCAACGGGTTGAAACTATTTGTACCCTCATTAAGTTTAGTGGAACAATACAGAGTGCATATTACTTCATGTGTTCAAGAACCTTAATTCGGGATTGGGATTTGGATGGAGTTTATCTCTCGCTCGTGGAGTGTTTTGATTCTATGGGAGAAAGGTTTCAGCGCTTCAAGGCGACACGGCAGATTCAGAAAAAAATAACTGACTTGGAGTAAAAAATATGTTTTTAGATCCGGTTTGCAAAAACTACCTTTAATTCAATTAAGAATCAACGCCCAAATATATGTGATCGCGGCAGGCTCTAATTTGTGGAAATACGGCATTATAATAATGATAGTAGATAGTGAGTAATTTTCCGTAGCGATTTATTCTCCCCACCTTAAAGCGTTTCAACAGCAGTGCAAAATCTTCAGATACAAATAAAATTTTATCAATTTTATAAATACGTATTTTTGTGTCCGAACATGATGGTTTGACATTGAAACGTGCTGTACAAGATAAATCGATGTAGTAGCAAATTACTACATGCTTTCATTATTACAACCCTCAAAACGTCTTAAGCGATGTTACATGACTCACGTGATAAAATTTCGACACGATACGGCATCCCTTATTGAATGCTTCGTATGAGCGATTTCGTTGAAGGATGAAAAATACGTGCAAATAGGTAAAGATTCTTAAATGCCCTTTCCAGGGGGTCGCCATCATTGTTTTGTTCATAGTGGGAGGATGCCTTTTGGCCTTTACAGTCCCTCCAAGGTCGGGATACTGATGGCGTTCGCTTGTTATTGTTACCCTTCCGCGGTGGGTATCGATTGCCCTTTTCAGGCTTTCGGACGCGAAGCACTTCAAGAGCTCTTTTTCGAATCTTGTTCACATCGGTAGTAGCCGGAGGGAATCTTTGTGTGGAGGGGGAGAATCTAAGCCCGAGCCTACCTGTTCTAGTTTTTGCCAAGTGAGGCCGGGAGTCGAGGTGCGGCAATTACGTTAACGTCGACTCGGCTGCGATTGTTAACTTTACGAGTCCGCAGCAGCCTCGTTAACCGAAAGGCGGTATAAAGGCTGATCTGACCAATCTCGTTCTCTCCCGTTCACGAATGCTTCCATTTCCCAGCACAATTATTCCTCCCCAGATGACCCTAATTAATACACTGCCCATTCACCCGCGGAATGCTTCCCGAATACGTGAACTGTTCCACGAGTCGCGATTCACGCCTTTGTATTTTGAGATTTAACACATGCTTTCTGTTTAAACATGAGAGCGTGGCACACCAGGGTTCCGAATTCCCAACGGAATTTTCGAGTTTACTGGTTACAGGTTAAAGGGAGAAATGGATCCAGTTAGATATAGCCTCCACAATGCCTGCCGGTCTGTTTCAACGGTTTGTGTTGAACAAATAACCGTACCTGCCGTTTAAAATGTTACGTAATGCGCCGGCATAAAAACGGCTTAATTGCCACCTTAATCAACCATCACCTTAGTTGCCGTTGGCCTAATAACCCCTGCCACGGGTCCTTTTGGTGGCCTGAAGGCTGTGAGTAAGTTGAAATTTAGATCATAAACACAAAGGTAGAATGAGCGTTGTGTGTCGGATTCATCGATTCGTGCGCCAATTCGTATAAAATAGCATTGTGTGCATTTGTGTCGTCTTACAAGCTTAAAATTTATGCCCAGAAAACCCGTGAGAGTATCCTGTTGATGATATCCAGTGATGTTGACAGTTTAAAGTAATGGAGTGGGACATTAGCTTCTACTTTCCCTTAACTCTTCAATGGGATGAGATTAAGTGGGTTATTTTCCTCTTGGTGGGTTCTTGTAACTCTATTATAGGGACCAAGAGGTACCTTACCAGTAAGATCCATAAATTGCGTAGGTTTGGTAGTTCAGAAGAAAAAAAATACTAAAAAGCGAAATTCGTT
Organism: Calopteryx splendens; assembly: GCA_002093875.1. Lineage (NCBI taxonomy): Eukaryota > Metazoa > Arthropoda > Insecta > Odonata > Calopterygidae > Calopteryx > Calopteryx splendens. Next base: position 475,204 of record LYUA01000792.1, read on the forward strand.
CTGTATGGTAGATCTATAATTTACAAGAAAATTATATAAATAACGGGTAGAAAAGAGTAAAAAGTAATTCTTCAAAAATAGCGGAAGCCAAAGTAAACTTAAATCAATAATCAGAAAATAATTTTGGAAGAAGGGGGGAGGGGGATAATTTTTATTATTCGTTGCCAAATTCACTGTACCTGAAGAATTTCTCTCTCCCGTTCAAAAGCTTAATTGGTAGTTAATGTTTTGTCGGTATTTTTCTAAACAAAAATGAAAACTGCACTTTGCATAAAATTACCAGTAGTGCTTAGTCAACTATTTTTGTGCGAGTAAATTTTCGGGGGGCTCTTTCCCAAAAAGGCCTCGACTACTCACCTGTTTGCTAATTTTGACCTATTAGAAATTTAATTAGAAAATTGAAATAATTAAAGGGGAAGCATTTCAAATTAGAAAGCCATGGCGTACGTTGGACCTCAGGGAAAGCTTTGTTTTCGTTTATGTCGTGTATGGCGCTTGCTTTGTAGCCCTGCTAAAAGTTATTTAAGCCAAAGAATATTTTCCCCTTTTATTCCATTCGTTTTGGCTATTTTTGCTTCTTCTTGACGATTCAATCGTTTTAATCGCACTTCATTGATGAAGTCCAGCAGTTATCAAGCTAAGATTTAAATGAAGAAATTAAAGCATTAGTATATGATCAATTTTCCCCTCCTTTCCCGCTACCTTCAATCCACGGTAGCATAGACCTGACCCGTCTTCTTCATGGATCTTTTCCGTTGGAATTGGTATATGTGGTTAGTGTAACAATGCATTGCACTTCAAGAAATTCTCCCCTGCTTTAAACGTTCATTTATCACAGATTTTAAGTACAATATTACAGGAAGTCATTCAATGTTTCCAGTATTCTTAAAGGAAGGTGAAAATTATTTAGGGTAGTTTCCGCGAACAGAAAAAATTACTCACAGGCAAGATTTCTAAATTCAAGTAATTCATGACGTCCGTTTTCCATTTATTTTTCGTTTTTATATTTTGTGCGTCTACCAAATCACTCAATAAAAACATAGGTTATCGGTATAAACTTTTCACTGCGAGTAGGTAAATGGAATTTTGTTGAGGTCCAAATTTCCATGAGTAATGTTTGCGATTGGGAATGAGAGACGGGATCACAGATGTGTTGATCCGATCTCGTGGTATTTCATGAGTTGACCTCGTCATTCATTATTCATGAAAAATGGAGTGGGATGATTAATTTCCAATCCGTCCGTTCAAATATACGCGAATCATCAGTAGGTGTGCACGAATTAATGTTTACTGAAACAATGCTGTCTGTCACGTGGATTGATATTTCGCGCTAAGTGATGCGGACGAGAGGGAGATGCGTCATTTCGGCTTCAGTGGAGCAAACTGAATGGCGCGATTGGACACAGCACATGTCATGTGCAGGATGGCGAGAGATGCCAGGCATATGGAGATTCAGATTAGGTCGCTCCGCAATGTAAGCTGGATCAACTCCATCGGGAAGTAAGGCGTATCGATTACAGGAAATCCTCGTTTTACTCTCTTCCGAGACAATGTTTTTACTTACTCCCTCCTAGGTGACCTGAATAGAATTTCCACTTTCTCTTAAACCTCATTGCTGGATTGCACGTTCTCCGTAAGTTTTCCATTGATCCGCTGAACCCTTAACCCAGCACTTAAGGGTGATTATCTTTTCAGCTGTGATTTTATGCCCCTGTGTTGCTTATTTCCATGGCTGCTCCTGTGGACGAAGGCCTCATTTTTGTAACTGTGATGATATTTTTTTTACTCAGCGTCCGAACCCGCAAGGCTTTTGTCGCAAGTTTCTTTCGACCATGGTATTTCGTATATTCTCTTTTTCATTCGGTGAAAGCGTAAAAAAATGTTTCGATCGTTTTTTAGAACTGAAGTACAATATGGCGGTAAATTTAATTTTGTAACAACTTACAACCACCATCGATTTTGCTGAGTCACTCTTACATACCTATGTTATAGATATGAAAGAGGCATTATTCGACTCACGTATTGCATTCATTCATTCATTCATTATACTTTGAATGATAGAGCCTTTCCTATCGTGTTTCTTTTCATGATTTCAATTAGTACCAGTGATTATTCACTACCTTGAGTTCTTACCCTGCATCTTAACTTGGTTCGTTCATTTGAAAACATGGGAGGATAACCTGTGGGCCATGGATGGGCTTCGGATGATTTACCTCCGTAGTAAAATTTTCAAAACAGTTAATTTGTTAATATCCTTGGGTCAGTGCTCATTAATTAGATTCAAGTTATTTTTCCTCCATAGCATGGAGTGATGCAAGTAATTTGGACATGTGTTCAGGAGCCAGTGAACTGCAATTTTTGCGAAGATCGCGATTAGGAACTTTCAGTTGGTTTGACTTTATCAAAATCCCGGCTTGCGATGATGATTTGCCGTTTTCAAATTAGCTCGTCACTGGGTCTCCGTTATGAGATAGTGAAATGTGAAAACTTGAGTTGTAGCGTTTCTGATTTGTTTTGAATTAATCAATGTATGGCTACAGTTAAAAATCTCACGACACATTTAATTCAGCCTACCTTTCCACTTGTGTGCCCCAACCCCAAGCCTCTCCTCATTCTATACCATTTCCGTGCTTACTGACAGAAAACCATCACCCTGGCTAAGTCCTCCATTGGCCATTCGGCTTTGGGCAAAAGCTGTGGCGATTTCCCTTTCATTCCACCTCTCCGCTCTGATCAAATGGAATCCGTTCGAACGGGAGCGGGGAAAGTCTCCAGAATACGGCACATTTCCGCAAAGAAGTGCTCAGGTTTCTTATCGATGGCGTTTTTGCCCGCCCCCCCAATCCTTTCCCACCGTCCCAACGGCGAGGCGCGCCGCGCTATTATCGTGAATCAATTTTAATAGAGAAAGAGGGGAAGAGAAAAGCCATTTCTCTTTCATTTCATGAAGTCGAATCACATTTTAGTTTTCTCACCGATATTTGGTGAAATTCCACCATCGATTCGACGATTTGATATATAAAGTGTCATCATCTACTGGGTGCTTTACACCATTTTTCAATCTCGTGCACGCACAATGCAAAAAAAATTAATTTGGTCGGAAGGATTGAAATTTGGATAGAGGAGAAGGGCGGGAGGAGGGGGGCGGAGGCAGAGTAATACATTTTTGCTCAGGGCCATCCTAATTTTTAGGGTCGCATGTTATCCTAGGTGGTAGAACATTCAGCTGGTAATGAAAGGGTCCCAAGTGACGCGGTAGCCGATTGAGAAAAGGCCGCTGATTCCTTGGTTTCTGGTTCAAATCCAGGGTGATGCCCTTGGACTAACCTTACTCTATATTCCAGCGATTTTCCGGTCAGTGTAACTTTCGTGGGAGACCCGCGAAATGTGGCACAGGGGAAGGAAATTCTACCCCCGCCCTGGGTCCCTGAATGTGTGAATTTCATACCTCTTGTGGCTCTGTCGGGGTAGTTGAGACCTACACCTGACTGTCAGAAAAAAACCTCGGGGTCGACTAGTGCGGATGGATCCCAATTCTTCTTTTTCAAGATGCCTGAAAACTCCGCGACAGACCGTTTGCGTCTCGGGGTGAAAGAATGTTCGGGACTCGGAGATCCTTCCTCCCCTAGCTGTTTCTCGGAGTCAGTGGGCTGGTCCGTCGTTGGTTGTGATTCGATTCTGTTACGCATCGCCCGCGACGGTGGTTATGCGACAGCCGGCGTAGACTTGTGCGGGACGAACCTGCCTATAGGTTACCTCGATACGCTTCCACGGTTCCCTCTCCCCGCTCAATTCCAGCGAGAGACGACCGCGCTCGCGTGGATTCCTGCGTGGAGGAAACGGCTGCGAGTGCTCCGGAAGAAAGGAAAAGTATTCGTCGAGTCGGCGGCGGTTTGAGAGACGGCCGGAGAAAGTCCCTCGAGGAAGTGAAACGGGACGTGCGTGCGTCCCTTCCCCCGAGACTGCGTGCTCCCGCGAGCGGCGGTGGCGAGATCGGATTTTTTGTAACCATCCCCCCATCCCTGACCCCTTATCCACACTCACTCCTTCCCTCCTAGGGTGGGCGAGTTGA
>LYUA01000792.1:505771-520136 GCA_002093875.1 Calopteryx splendens
ATATATATATATATATATATATATATATATATATATATATATATAACCCGACAATACAATACAATACACTACAAGTTCTACAATAATAATATATATATATATATATATATTATTATTGTTTATCATTATACCTATATTGTTTCGTCGTTGTCATTGGTAGAAAAGGGTGCATGTTTGGAGAATATTGCATCTACTCTGCCGCTTACGTGCGTAGCGCCATATACAGAGTTTCCGTCTTCACTTCTTATAGTTAGTTACTTTCGTTGTATGGGAAAGGAAGGCAATTGTCGTTCCGAAGTCGGAGGATGGTGGAAACGTTTACTCCTTGCGCTAACGGTGAAGGCCAATTTATGGACAGAAGCTTTTCGAGAAAGAATACCTTTTTGTTCGTTTTGAAAATGGCGTGTGTACATTTGAGGTTTTCCAGTAAAATAAGCGTTCTGGTGTCCTCGGTACACATTCTTAATCTCTGTGACAAATATTTGCATTTGAAATATCGTATTCGGCCAATCCTTTGCTCTTTCGTTTAAAAATTGATTTTGAGATAAAGCATATTCGTAAATTAGCGAGATACAACTATGAGGAAAGAGAGGCAACAAAACAATATAATATATTTGCTGCATGACAAAGTGATAAAGACTTTTATGTTAATTTCTTGGATAAAAGATACTTTTTGGGCGCCTGCTTTGGTGAATTCAAGGGTTATTTTTTTCTCTTTCTGGCGTTTGTTTTGTTTTAAGCAGTTATTGGTATTATCAAATCTTGCTGCGATTTCCTAAAATGAGCGTCGCGGCAGCATTGCCCGTTTCCCGCACGAATCTGCGGGAAGACGTTAATTTTATTTGCGACGCTCGAGGTGGTTTGAAATTGAATGCCAGAACTTAACGTTTTTGAGACTCGACTTAGTTTGGTGCAGATGGTTTGAGTTGGAACGGGTCCTTGCGCATTTCTCTTCCCAAGAATTGGACGGAACACGAAAGGTGGCTCATGATCATCCCTTTAAGCCTTTTATGTTTCCCAGTCACGAGCGAGAGCGAGTTCTCCAGCCATTTGCGATCATGTCTCGTACTCAAGAGTGTCCAACATTACAATAACCTCATAACAGTGAAAATGGATTACAAATTGATGGATTCGGTGAAGGAAAACTCCTATCCCTACGAATAAACGCCTTTCGAATGAAAAAGAAAACCAGAAGGGGAGATAACAGAATCGTGACTCGAGATATTGGGTCCACGCTCTGGATTAGTGTCGAGTCCATAAATATTGATGAACGGAGAATTTATATTCGTCAGTGTGAGGGAAGAGGAACATTTAATGATAGGATAAACTTGGTAGATATACCTTATTGTGTACCGCATCGTCCCGGTGCATGGCATTCAATTGCTGGGCGTGAGAAAGCCTCCCGCGGGAAAACCCCACTGATCTGATAAAACTACGGTGAACGGTGCGAGAAATTGACCTCGGTTCGCATATTAGTAAGATGGGTCCTTAGAGCCCGGCTTGCACTGGATGCGAGAACCTAAGTTGAGAACTCAACTCAAAGGCTTGTCGTTAGCTCAAAGTCATTCTCGTCACGTCTCCTCTCCATTCATTCGCCCTTCCGTGCACCTATCCGCGACGCGCTGGCGATGCGATTAGCGCCATCCCTCCCCAGAGACGTGGAAGCCGCTGAAAAGTTATGAGTGACGTCCTCCGTCATTCGGGTGTCGGCGGCGCGTGGAGATTAGCATATGCTCCAATTTCCTCTCTCGCGATGGCTCCCCTCACGGCTTCCCGCTGTCCGTTCGTCGACGTCTTTCTTCCGCCGGCCTCTTTAAGGGTATTCCCTATTCAGTGGTCTTTAAATCCCTTGAATAATCGACAGACGTTCACCAGATCTATGGAGAGTTTCAAAAGGAATTCCTCGGCCAGTCCCATTGGGTTGATTTCTTTTCGTTGTTGGTCATTGAGGTGAACGGCCAAGCCAACGGTGAATTAAGCAGTCAATGTCACATGTGCTTTGGCGGATCCGATTTGGGAATGGAATATCTTGTGACGGCGTTCGTTACCCGAGGATACTTTCTTCGGAGCTGATACAGTTTGGCTCACAGGTGGTCTCCTACCGTCACCAAGTCTATTCCTGTGCATAGTTTTTGTGTGTTACAAGGCGCGAAGTGAGAAGACTGCTGTCTCGTCATTTGACAGAACACACCTTAGTTTTGCTATAATGATTACTTCATAGAAATGATGCTGTAGAACGCGGCTCATTAAAACCACCAAACTACTGCGGTAGCCCTGAAGTAATAGTTTTGGATGCCCTTAAATGGAATTCAAATAATTGTTAAGAGTTCACACTATAAATTAATAAGCAAAGGCCATGTTTTCAACGTTTTCGAAACTATATTCGGTTTTTATGGCCGTGGTATATACAAATAAGCCAACCATTGCCGGTTTTTATAGTGGCATATAAACTTAAAAACTTTGTGTTTCATTTTCGCTGATGTGAGCACTATACGTTGTCACCAATCTACGACTGGGCGTGAGAGAATCTCTGGAAAAGGTTTTGGAATCTTGTCTTTTAACGTGAGTTCAAACCCCTCCGTGTGCTATTTTTTTCTTTCAGTTTCATTTTATGTTTTATATTGGCCGGGTTATTTGGGTGGGTAACGCGCCCACCTTCTAATTAAAAGTTCGCGGTTTCGAATTTCGCCTTGGTCCTGGATTTTGTGTCAACTCCGGTGGTTCGACCACTGGGACACCTTATGCCTAGCCAAGAATGGCTTATCGAGATTCCACGGGGGCAGGGACAGCATCCGGAGAGCAAAAAATTAAGTATTTGTTTTTTTAGTTACATATTTACATTATCTTTATCCACAAACGTAAATAGGACTCAATGAGCGCTTCGATGCAAGAAACTTAACATGTAGATCTACAAATACCGAGAAAAGGAAGTGAAATTGGTTTGAGATCTATCAAGTGTTGCTGTGATAGTAAAATCCGGCCTCCATATTCAACGGGTAACGGCGTTTCCTTTGGCCACTTCGTGCTATAACTTATAAGTTTAGCGGGAGATTAAATACAGACTCTGCATAGGAAAAATACGCTTCTAGTAGTCTAGCCAGCATTTATCTAATAAGAAAATTTGTTGTTAATGGCTGTTTACAAATACAATATGGTCATAAATTCTATTAATGAAGATATTAGGGTTTGGTAACTAGTACAAGAATCCCGGTATTTCCCGGTGCCTAGGTACCGGTTACCATCCCCTGGAATAATTACTTTAAGTTACTTTTGAACACTAGAAAAACGATGCCAAACTCGCAAAAAATTTCAATGAAGGTAGTAACATTATTCAGTACTTACTGAAGTATCGATCTATGAAGCAGGCGTCGATATTTTTTAATGTTAGAAGCGTTGCCTTTGCAGTTAAGGCAGGAAGCAGGTCATCTGTCAGAAAACGCTCTTGGACGGTGATGAGGAAAACATCGAATCATGATGACAGTGCGTTCAAAGTTTTGCCTGTAAATGAACGAGAAATTGTTCTGTATATCCCGTCAACCGACAACCAACCAACAACGTTTAAATCTTGAAGAATATCGCCACGCACTCTCGGATCTCAAAGATAATCCTGATCGTTGTTGTTCTTCAATTGGAATACAGTATACATTATAATTAAAAACCTGGGTTATCCTTGTATGACGGAAGGACCAATCAATTTTATTAAATACCCCTTAGAACCTTCGGGAAAGATGGTTATGAAATTATTTGACACTCAATTTTTGTCCATGGTCTCAGAAAATAATTTATCCATTTTTTTCATATGCATAATCAATCTAAGTTTTATCAATACGATTTAATTCTTTGCCTGCATCGGAGTTTGATCCTTGACTATAATCTGAAATTAGTTGGACCACTGGAAAATCTATGGGGATGGGTGGGGGTATGGAATGGGCCTCCCTTGATCCCTCGGCGTTCGCCAATGTAACTTTATGCGAATTATTTCGGTCGGTTTTTAAAGTCATGGTGTCGTTTAAATATAATATTCATGTATATACTTGGAATTAAATTCTTGATGAGCCAAAATCAATGCGGTTTTACGAAAAGAGTGAGCAGTGCGGGGCGCAGGTGACCCTCTTATTCATGACGTTTATATTAAATATGCGGTGGCCATAGTTTTTTTTTAATTTAGCGGAAAGAGCTGGACAGTATTCCGCATGTCAAATTAATTAAAATTTACATCAAACAGGACTGATGAAATTGATGTTGTGCCGAGAGAGAGATATTTCTTAAATGTCTGCAAAGTATTATGTTTTCATTGAGGCCATGGATTCTAACTGGTGACATCTGGCGTTCCACTTATTCAAAGAGGCTGAATAAGCCCTTATATTTACAATATTCTTAAGCTATCACAGTTATGTACTTATATGCCTTGACAATATTTTATTTATTGATGGCTGAACCTAAGATAGATGAGGAAAGAGGCACATGAAGGGGCAGATTCACATAAATTACGATAGGTAGTTCTTCCATTCATGGAGGAAAGACGGGACATAAAATATCGTGAAATATTATCAAGCGCTTGTAGCATTTCAAGACTTAAGTCCACTAAAGTAAGTTCTAGAATTCAACAGTAAAATTGTGCGATGTAATACGCTTCTTAAACGGGAGAATAGACAGACCACTGCCACACTGAGACCCAAATTGAGTATCGTTGATCAATTTAAATTTTTGGGGGCGTCACCATTGCGTCGGACCTAATTTGGGGAAAACACAGGTGCAGTGCTGCCTAGAAGCTAGTATTTGTGAGGCTCATGGTTTGAAACTATATCGGTGAAGGAAATGTGTGATATGACGCTGCTGCTAAATCTATGTCTCACCTTGATAAATGTAATTGGTATCTCCCTACATTTCCCATCATTTTGCGTGCTACGCCTATCATCAGTATTTGTATATGGAGAGTAAAATTTCTTAGTGTTTTTTTTCTTCACTCACGCGGCAACCATACACATACATTTCGCTGACCGCAGCGCGGGGCTTGTTCGGCACATTCATAAACATGTTGCGGCCCCCAGTGTGGAAATAGCCATGCAAGTCGGTGGCTGTACTTCTGAAGCCCCTATACTATTACTCTTGCAATGGAAGCCTTCAATGTGATTTGTTTTGCCTCTGGGTCCGTGGGGAGAAATTTCAACTAGATTTCTCTGTGAGCGTGAAACGCTTTAATTACAACGTTGACCAAACCTTTCGTCCATGTGCGACCCAACAAATCAGAAAAAATTCTTTATTTATGCTATTTCGACACGTCGTTGTGTTGTAATTTCCTAGTTTTTTTCGCTAAAGACCCCCTCTCTTGAACACTTCTCGTGATACATCAGGGTAACGGCAACTTATTCCGAGACTCTAACGTCGAACGGTCTCTGTTTGAAAGCGTACTGCATTGCCTTTTCTTATGGAGGACCCAAATTCTCGAACTGTCGAAAGGATTTTCCATAGGCATCTCGAAACCTGTTTCGAGTTTCGCGTGGAGAACATCCTTGGCGGAGTACGGCGTCAATCACTTTAAAACACATTGCGCCAAAGAGTGATTAGCATACCGATTTATAGTGAAATCATCTAGCTGGAATAGCTTTCCCCCATTGGACTTGAAAGTGCTTGCGCGCATTTCTTGTTTAACAGCGATACTAAACTTGGCGGATACTCAGTACAATTTCAATTAAAATCCGGCACCGATCACATTCATTTGTCGACGAACGAATATTTAACATTGCCATCATGTATAGCATCACACCACTTGTCATGCCGACGTTTTTTGTTTTAATGAATTCTCGAAGGACATGTATAATGACCACGCAATCCGTTTTCATTAAACTTAATCTTGGCGTTCCCTCGTTAAATGGGTGCTTTTACAACCAACCCAGGTTTGTTGTCGTTCTAGTGATTTGCTTTATAATAGTCCTAATTTCGTTAATGATCGAATAATATGTGGAAAAGGGGATGGAGGGAATATTAAAAGACAAAGAAACAACGTGAAATTGGGGAGAAAGTTAGATAAAAATGCGTGGCAGTGAAAGAGGTAAACGATAAACTTCTTAGATGGAGAGAAGGGAGGTAGTTTTCGTAACTGGAGAATGAAATTTCAGATGCCAAAAGTGTATGTAGTGGTCGGTGCTTTGGAAATGATGAGTTCTTTAGAAAACCATGACGTTGGAAAATAGTTTTCGGGATCCAACCGTTGTTGTAACTCTCGTTGCTTATTGCTTGTCAGTATGCAGCACTATAAAAAAATTATCGATTTAGATTTTGTACTCAAGCTCTACCTTTTCAGCATATTCTTTGCAGTAAAACGAATAAACCGTCAATCCTATTTTCCGACTGTTTTACCTGTAGGGAATTTAATATATTTTTACCATTTATTTGACTCCATTAAAATATAATAACCCTTTTGCTTCCAGCCCCTTTCAGGTAGATTGTGCGTATACTGCCATCCCCATTCCAATAGGTTTGAAATAATCTTGTTTTCACGTTAATTTAAGGAAGTAATCTCAATTAATGAAGTTCGTAATTATGGCAATAATGGAAATATTTTTGAGGTTTATTGTCTATTGTTTATTGTCCCTTGTTTATTGTCTATTTTGTAGTGAAGGCCGATAGATGGGCCCGTGGCAGTTTTTGCACAACCAGTGAGGGCCGATAAATAGGCCCGCTGGCAGCAAAAGGATTAATGAATATTAACAGTAGGTTATATAGTTGTGTCGCCATAGCCAGTTTCCCGTGGAATTAATGGAATTTAGTTTAAATGTAATTCTAAAATGTCCTTTTTTTTCAGTGCATTGAAGTACCCATCTTTAAGTATTACGTGTTGTCAATTGCGAGGAAACCACAGGGACCACTCACGCCCATTTCAAAGGACTTCAATCTCACGATTTTAATTTCTCTACAATGACATTTTACAGAAGCCGTAAGTTTATGGGCCACATGTAAATTGTAATGCAGGAATAGATTAACTGAAAATGCTTACGAATTATTCTGGCCCGTGGACTTGGTTAATTATCCTAATTAATTATGCATCGTGTCGTAGAAATAATTGTCAAATATTGGCTCTATCAATTATATTTTAACAAGTTATTGCTATCCACTCTGCTCGTATGCGGCCAATTAATCGTCCATTTTTTAAAATTCGATCAGAATTAACTTCGCGGGAGATTTGCCAAGAATCGGTCCAGTTTAATGTTTAATATAAGCTGTCATGTCTTAATGGCGCCCATTTATATCGAGCTGCTGCCAGCGTGTTGGTTTCCGCGGCTAAGCATTCAAGGATTTCAAAAAAGGTAAATATCCTTTGATCTCGATTTTCTCCGAGAAACGACTCTGTTGTAGGGATACTCTCGGTAATCGCATGAAGTTACGTCGTAATTTCAGTTTGTGGTATCGCAGGACGTTACCTCTATTTCTTAACGTTTTTTATTTCAGTGGCAACCATGAGTTGCATTCGCCATCAGTATGTAAATTGGTCGCAACCTGGTAGTTTTAGAAATTGATGATTTATTCGCGTAAAAATTGCGCTTTGAATGTTAATCACGCACTCATTTGCTGTTTAGTATTACGTTGCATTTTGAAATCATTCTTGAGTTCCTTGTCATATTTCATTTTCCAGCCTCATTCTTATGTCATAACTCCTTCCTAAGCGTTATATTCTTAATTACTTAATCATAGAACTAACTCACTGACGAAAACACCAGCAGGCTAATTTCATTCATGACCTGGAGGACGAGTATAGCGCTAGGTAATGCTTGTGTTCCATTTTTTGATGATTAAATGATGTATGATAGTCTTGAATTTTATTACTTGCTCTGAATAATTAAATATTAATGGTATGAATAGGAAGCTAGTTCATCACATATGTTCCGATTAAATTCCAAATGAGCACTAATCGAAGATAGATTTCCAAACGACTTAATGCCTAATGGGTGGGTAGGAAAGCAACCACTTAAGTTGTAACACCCAGCTTACTTTGGAACAAATTGCGTCGGTAGTAGGTATAGAGTCCCTTCGCGTATCCGTGAAAGAAAAAGTTGTGTGTGATGTGATGGTGACGTTAAATATTAGTTCTCTATTAAATGAAAATGATTTGCGTTGGATTTATATAGAAATTATAGTAGGTACCTGAATGCCTGTCAGGTGTGTTTTTCGTTGAGCGAGGTGTGCGCGCACGTAATTTTAATCCCAAAAGGGGTAAGCTGTTTCAGCTAGGTGACTTCCAAGTCGATCGGTATGCTAATCGTTCTTTGGCGCCTCATCTTCCTGTGTGGTTGATGGCGTGCTCCTCCAAGAAAGCTCTTCATGTGAAACTCGAAGTAGGTTTCGAGATGCCTATGGAAAATATGTGTGCCCCCAGGAATTGAATTCCCGTCCTCAGCGACGAGAATGCTTGGTGGTGTGACATTAAATTTTTTGTATATTTCAGGTAGATGTAACAAATAGGGGCAGTTTTTGAAGCAAAGAGAAACGTTCAATTCTTATATGCATAAAGTGGGGACTGGATTGTATGAATGGGTGACGTTATTGATGAGTCCATTCAATACTCGATATTTGTGGCCTACATCGGATATGCTGCAAGAGTTTGGGGTCCCGTGCAGAAAACGTTGAATCGAGAGCTGGGCGAATGCGGAGGAAAGCCTCCGGGTCCGTGATAAACTACCATTAGATTTTAATCGGGACGCCGAGGAAAATATCCACGGGGCAGGTGAGACAATGGTGACAAAATTTAAGAAATAGGCTGTTTGATGGAAAAATCAAGAGTTTATTTCTCACTCCCACAATTCGATGCCATGGCGCAAGACGAGGGAAACATTGAAAGTTTCACTTCAAAATTTATCTCCCCTTAAAAGGATTTTCTCTCCGTTTTAAAGGCTGGTGTTCCAACACCCCCTACCGTACTCCCTCACGGTGACTGCGTGGCATGGTGCAGATTTTGAGGCACGGTTGTGGTTAGCCTTTTCAATTGATCTCACTCGCATTCATCGTGGTTGAAGAAACAATACTCAACAATGTTCGTACTCGGCTGCCTCAAATTATCTGCAAGTGTGATCGTTCTTTGGCGAAACAGTTGGGAAGCGCATCATCAGCTGTTTACTGCGTACACATAACTTCCCTGTTCTGTTCTACCCATTCTCTTACCTTTCTGCACAACATCCACCGAAACCGAGAATTAAAAGAAGAGCAGATGTTGTCGGGTGAGTTCCCAAATTGGCCTGAATTTCAATGACGAGAGAGGCAGCTTGGATTGCATTTGAGAAACAAATGAGGAGAATCTTGTGAAAACGTGGAATTCGTGAAAATGAATTTTGATTCGGTAGCAGTATATGTTTGGGAAGAAATCTCGGGCCATTTGGTTTCGGTCGGACTTGATATTTTACGGCTGGCAAATTTCCAAGAAATGAACTCATTCCGCTTTAAAATATCACATTCATTGTAAGGAGCGAACATTTCCTTCCCAGAAATGTATCCAATGAAGTCAGTCTTATACACCGCGCAGGGCATAAGCTGCAGTGTTTATTATAGAGGCAACATTTGAAACCAATAGCTTTAAACAGGATCTATTTATATGTAAATTGGACGTGAGTTGTTGTGTATATAGAGAGCTAGTAGTTATATTTTGTCTTGTGGCACTGCATAGCTAAGATAAATACTCAGAAGTAAAGAAAAAAATATTTAAGATAGATTGCTATTCTCCTGTGTGACTATTTTGACAAGAAAAACTATTTTCAAGAATTATTTAAGAAATTAGCTTGTTATAAGAATATGTAAAAAATAGGGACCTTATTAAAATGACAATATTTGAGTTCGTTCAATTCTTTTAAGTATTAAAATGAATTTGCGGATTCATTTTGAAAATCACGTTATTTCTCGGTGTAAAAGGCTAATAAAACAAATCCGATTTTTGAACAGAATATTTATCGGATAAGAATAACTGTTCATAAATAATTTCGGATGAAGATTAGAATGCACGCGAAGCATCGTCCATAAAATGAAGTTATGTTAAAACTGCCATCTTCTCATTACACTAGATCGAACACTATAAACCCACGTTAGAGCGAACCCACCAAAAATTATTTCGCGTTACTCCCATAATATTTCTGCACTAATTTGCCGTGCCCAATCTTGATGGATTAAATTCACGACGTCCACGGACGTTTTAAGTCCCCGTTGGACATTTACAGGTCGCAGGAAACAAGATAAATAAAAACTAACCAGCCTCAAAAAACGTAATTACCTTAGCGGATTGAGGAATGAAAGCTTGTTTTCTCCTGCCGAAATACCAAACTGATCATTGCCCCGATCTTAAAATGTCCTTTCAACTTCTGGGTCAGTTATGAAGACGGCGATGTACGGCTATATATATCATTAACCATCAGTTACAGAAACAATATATACAAATTCCGTATTGCGTTGTTAGCCATTCCTGAGGTAAGTGATAAAAAAGTGATCAATTGCTGTTATAAAATATTGGACATTGGATATTAGGAGAAAATTATGAGAGAAATTGTTTACCTTAACATATTAGTATAAGTTAGTACCTTACCTTAATATATAAGTATAAGTTACTAGTTCCATAATTTTATTTACAAGCTCGTTGGTAGCGAAAGTTTTTAGCAAATTGGCTAATCAATAAGTTACACTAAATTTTGATCCTCTTTAATTTAGGGAACTTCGACACCGCGGATGACTCGAGCCCTCCCTCCTTTTGCCGCATGCCATCAAGCTTGATCAAAACACCCCCACCACTCACCCTCATAACTGCGTGACATCATCTATACACAAAGCCTTACGAACAGAGCTGAATATGCATTTGTTTTTTTTATAAGGGGGCCGTTTTGGGTCCATGTATCCACCTCACGGACTTCACTTTTCCCAGAAGCGGCACGCCTCGAGTCTGGAAGCGTATGCTGTATGGGGGTGGCGCATGGCTGCTGCGAAGCATGGGGCGCCCGAAGGTCGGCGGCAACACTTAAGAATGGGCGAGTTCGCGATACATTGGGAAAACGTTACTCAACCTTGACCGAGTGCCCCGGAGCACTCGGTGAAAATCGTGCTCATTGAGCGCATCGCAAAATATCGAGGTGCTCCCACTCCCCCGTGGACAATTGTGAAGTCATTGGACGTTAACAGACTGTTTGTATAGAGTGATGGGAGTTCGCTGACATGTTTACTAGCGTAGGGGCCTGTTGAAGTTAACTCGCGCCTTCCTTATTCATCTGATACGTCCGAACGTGTTTATAATGCACTGGAACCTTATGTTAAATAAAAATGACCCGCTGAAAATTTTGTTAACTTGTCACACTTATCTTATTAATTGCACTTGTAATCTGAAAATGCGCTTTCAAGATGAAATTGGCTCGCAAGTACATTTAGCTTACGTGTGATGGGCATAGAAAGCTTAGGTGCTTGACAACAGACTACCCTAAGGAATTTTTTTGGAAAAAACGGATTTAAGGTGATATTCTTGTTGCTTCCAGAAATATATTTTTTGTTCTTCAATTATGGGTAACGATAACTTATTACGCCACGAGTTTTCAGAAAAAAACAGCTTTGCCCCTTTGGCTTATTTTTCTACCGTTGCTTAGAAATGATTAATATTCCGCTATTCTTTGAATGCATTATCAATCTCGCTCGTTCGATTTTGAATAATTAATGTAATGGGTGTATATTTTTTCCCTTTTTCAATTTTCACTGTTTTCTTTCAATTCAAATTCAGTCGTACGTGTGCTGCTATTATGTCTATAGTACCTAGCCCTATTATTTAATTTAGCGTTCGATTTCTTAATGATTACTAATGTCTTTTGGGACCTATTCCCGTGATAACGGTGACCATTGCGTATGCCCATGGCCCCTACTACTGAGTAAATAAATATTTTCGATTTCTCGCGTCGTCTTTAATGTGAATAATTTTATAAACTTTATTCATGTGCAAAATTAATATTTTCAAGTTTTATGTAGTATCATTGAGTTCTGGTGGCATTCATACAGTACTGCAGTATTTAGCATTAAAATTGGGAAAATATTATCCGTCTTGCTGTTGAAAAATTACAGTATCGAACGTAACAGAATCTAGCAAAGGTTGCCATTAACTTCCCAGAGAAGTTGGAACACGCGAGAGAAGCCAAGGGAATTATGGGCTTATAAAGAAAACGTGATGGTAAAATCCAATTAATATATGTGCGTCTTAGAATTTGGTAGTAATAACTTCAAGAAACCCCGCACTATCTCCGTTATGACTACGTGAAATCAGTTGCTTGAATAGTTTTGTTGCATTCGGACGTGTCATTCATAGCTAAGGAAATGGTGCGCATCGTGGCGGTTATAGTGCTCAGCAAAATTAGCGCTTCCAGACCAATTTCCCGTCAAACCAGTCTCTCTCACGTGCGTTGATGCGAAAAAGTCGAACCCATCCCTTGTAAAACCAGAAAACTTCAATGAAACTTGTCTTCGTAACAGTAACAACCCTAAATAGTGTACTACTTTGGGTGTACCTTCTAATGAGATGTTCTGTAGGTAAAGTTAAGTTAATTGAATAACGACGAGTAGCGACGGGATCCCCTGTGGGCTGAAAGAAGTTCTCAGGTAATCTAGGGTGGTGTGGGGTGGTGTGAGGAAGGAAGAAGTCGTTAAAAATCTTCAATCGTAAGACAACGACGCCGATCTGTTATGAGTGGATAGTTGGAGGTTCAGGTTAAGAAAGGACGAGGGTCGTCTTTGGAGTAATCGTAGTTGCTAAAATAAAAATAATAGATATCAAGAAGATTTAGATCCTTTAGAGATTGTCTCGTAACGTGCCAGTTGAAAATTATCAACGGTGAGATCTCCTGTCACTTGCTTTGCCGTTTTCTTTCGCGTAAAGGGATACGAGGGAGGTCGGAGGTGATGGCAGAGGAGAGAGGTTGGTGCGGTTTGGCTCTTAAACGATGGAGAGGCGGCGAACGGCCTTGTATCGACGGTACAGAAGCCGCTACTGCTTGATGTAAGGATGGGCCAAGTCATTCCATTCAGAGATCCGATCGTTGTGATTAAAATCACTTTCAAAGATTCAGTCAAGTGCGTCAATCGCTGGAAAATAATTTGATCGTTACGGTAGATTTGAGTACTTTTTATTCTAACGTAAAATTTACACCGAAGTCGAAAATTGCTGCTGATACATGGGTGTCTCACCGGAGAAATCAGCACAATCAATTTAAGTTTTTTTGTGAAAGTTTTGAAAAATATAATCGCTATCGGTATACTTAAATTATTACATGCGCGTGGCCTCGGGAAACAATACTGACGTTGCAGTGTCACTTCCAGGTGTTCTAAATACTCCTTCACGGGTTTATATAACATGTTAGTTTTTTATTTAATCAAAAAATGTTTTTCTTTTCAAACTAATATTATCCGTCAAATTTAACGAAAGTCAGTATAGTTAAGTAATCCCCGAATATCATTGACTATTTCCGTGTAATTTCTTTCATGTATTGGGATAGATGCCCTAGTGTTGCTTCTGGTGTCACAGAAATCGTACTCTGTGCCTATCCTATGATTTAGCATTTTAGAAATTGTTAGTTTATTAGTATATATTTCACCATATTAAAAGTTAAATATTAGGTAAAATGTTTCGCTTAATCATTTTTGTGAAAAAGTTCCAGACTGACGTTAATGATAGCTTTTAAATTACAACGTGACGCGATGGGATTCCTAACAAATCACTACTAATAGTTCAATTAATGCTTTGTTAAAAGCATAATAGAAAGGAATGTCCCAACAGGAGGACAAAGCTTTGACGGAATAAAGAAGGATATAAGACGGAGAGGATATCATGGTATAAGAAAGTTAGCTTTGAAAAGGGAAGAATGGATAGCTTTCGTCAACCAATCTTGGAATTGAAATGCTGATGATACGATAAGATTCAAACATTACGCCATGATAGGTATTTACATGACTGCTTCGGTCAATTGCAGCATCCCATTTCCATCCATAAACACACGGAGTGTTTCTTAAATTTCTCTTAAGTTCAGCCAAAAAAATCGCACTGCACCTTCGCGGAAGTAAGTGGCGACTTTGGCACCACAAATGACCATCACCACCATCTCTACCAACTCATTCAAACTTATGCTGTAAAGTACAAGGAAGGGGCGAATTGCTTCCTCGATTCTTCGGAAATCCTATCATAAAAGCGGAGTCGACAGTATTATTTCCCTGGTTGACCAATTGAAGTGCGAATTTCAAAAGTTAGAAAAAATAACAGTAATCAACCCCAAGGTTGGTTTGATAGGTGAGGGTCGAGCTCACTCTGTACTAAGCCCAAAGGCGTGTGAAATTCACACATCAGGGTAGGGTGGCCAGTTCCTTTCCCTGT
>LYUA01000792.1:536012-547186 GCA_002093875.1 Calopteryx splendens
CGTTCTTCCATTTCCTTTTCTCGTCCATCTTCCTAATCTCTTCTGTAATCCATGGTTTTCTTGTCCTTTTTCCATCTACTATTAGCTGACTCTTGTTTGCTAAATAGCATCATTAGTGGACAGCATGTGTTTCAAAATGACATCGGGTTCTGCGATAATAGATTTTCTTTTCTGCCGGATTTATTCACAGAATTGGTCATTTGGAGGATAACGTGGGAAATAACGAATAATGGTCACAATTGCTGGTAAATTTTATTAAGGTATCATTTTTTCACCATTGCATTCCCATTTTCCGAGGGAACTTAATCTGGATATCGGCGTCGGTAAATAGGTGTGAAATGTGGTTCCCTACCGTGCGTAGGGATAAAAACTAATTTCGTTAGCAACTTTTTCTGTGAATGTTCAATTTGTTAACTTGTTCTCAAGAGAGTTGACTGCAACTTGCTTCAACACGCATTTTCGTAATTGCCTATCCGTTAAATCTAAATCTATCAGTAAGATATCTCAAGAAGGGGTCACACTCTTGGGAAAATTGGCTTTTAATTCTCTCGGTTCCACAATTTATCCCGTTAATCTTATTTTCATGATCTCAACCAGCGTAGTACGAGTGGCTTAGCCATGCATGTAAGCGTCATCGCTAAAATGCCTCATTTAGATTTGCGTAATAGATGTAGGCAATGAGTGAAAATACGATAAAACTTAAATTTCCCAGCGATCTGATTCCCGAACTAATCGTACTTAATGAGATTTAGATTTAACGTGGTGCAATAGGTGCTCTCCAGTCAATATATTTAATAAAGAAAGCTATTTACCTGTACTCAACGGAAAATCTTTCAGTCCTCAATTTAAGTTTGATGTGTAAATGGCAAATGCTATGAGTTAATATAAGAGTTTGTGGTAAAAAAATTAATGTTGTCTATTTGCAGAAGACGTTTAGATGAATGTTTCGAATTGGGAACATGGTTATGCGTTAACTGAAACAGCGGAAAATGACACCCGTTTTCTAAATTTGGCTCGATTTCGTGGAAACCAGGCTCTTTGCTGTAGTCCCTGTACTCAATAAGTTTCTCATGTGAATCAAATTATTCCACAGCGAAAATGAAGATATAGTATACAGCTGCGCTGTTATACATACTTGCATTTATGTATACCCATCACGCTGTTCCCTTTCGGGATAGGCAATTACGAAAATGCGTGTTGGAGCAAGTTGCAGTCATTAAGTCTCTTGAGAACAAGTTAACAAATGGGAATAATTTAATGCAGGAGTATAAGGTATGTAGGGGGGAGGGGCTGATGGCCACCTTCGGATCCTTAATGGTTATCCGGAATATTTTGAATATTGTGTGGTATTAAAAATACCATGGAATGAACAGATTGGCAGGTAACGGAGTAGTCTGTGAGACAACTGCCGGTCATCACCTATAACGATGATGGTAAAATCGAGCAACGTGACTGTGGCAAGAAACCCGTTCCTTCTCCATCAATATGTATAGTAAATATTTTTTCACGCCATCCTTTAAATTTTTTTGGTTCACCCTAGGGTAGTAGAAAAAAGTGGCAGGGACGAAGAGGTTAGGCGATGGCAGAATATAGTGGAGAGCTGCTTCAAACCCGTGTTAGGATTGACGAACCGTGATGATGTCATTTATAAATCCAAATATTCACCGATCATACCGGCATAATGGTGTTTTAATTATATATTTTTAGTAATTACATCATCAAAGCTAATTGTCGTGAGTAAATATCGGTGCCCAATATTCAGGTAAGCTTGCAGTAAACATATGTCGATAAAGGTATACAAAATGATTCCTTGCCAACCGGTCAATGCTTTTATTTTCATAATCATCGGGTAGATTTTGGTTTACACTTTATTTTAAGTACCACCCCTTCACCATATTTTACGATACGGGAATAGCACGTACGTAGTATAAGTAGTGGTCGCTACTGCTTAAACTGCGTAGGTGCGCGGGAAATCTCTTTGCGCTCCATCGAACTCGTTCTAGCTTCCAGCTCACACGCGATTTTCCGATAAGAGGGCGTTGTGCATGCTGTACAGTAGGATAAAATGTAAAGTGAGATTTATTACATCCAAACGTCAAATTTGATTTTTCTAAACCCTTAATTCGGAGAGAGTTTGGAGAGACAGCGTGGGCCTGATGTCGCTTGGCGGCGTGATTGAGATAAATAATGTGTGGAATCTGGTTGCGGGGATCAGTTTTCTATGTTTTCTTGATGAAGAATTTACTGCGATCAACGTAGTGTTACCTTGTTGTGGATCGGCGGCGCTACCTTCGTGACGTCATTCAGCTGCCAATTTCATACGCCTAAATGACTCGCTCTCTGATCTGGAATTGAAATGGAATTCCCGACGTTTTAGAATGCTAACTTTCCTGTTTCCTGCCAGATAATTAACGCGTGTATTGTAAATGTATCATTAGACACCTGTATTGGTAACGAGAAATCAAAATGTTTCCTAAAATTCTATTTGATTTCACGAAGAACAAATTTGGAGGTGACGATGGACTCTTCCCTCACTCCTTACATCCATTCGGGAGTGTCGCACATAGCATAGAAATGTCGTACCTGATTCATTTATTCATCTCGGAAATTGTGCTAAAATGAAGGGTTTCTGGAAAGTATGTACATCGCTATCTAAAAACCATTTAGGGACGATGGAAAGCGTAGGTTTGAGGCTTTATAGATGTGGTGTGGAGAAGAATGGAAAAGGTGAAATGGACGGAAAGGAAAATGAACGAAGTGTTGGGAATGGTAGGAGAGGAGAGAGGGCTATAGGGAGAAATCCAAAGAAGTCGGGAAGAGTGGATGCAGTGCGTGCTGAGTGGCCAAGGATTATATACTGTGATAAAGGGTACAATACTGTGATATATACAAATACTGTGATAAAGGGTAGAATGTTGGATATGCGCGGGAGAGGGAGGAAAAGATTAGGCATGTTGGATGGAATGAAGGGTGGTAGAAAATATATGGAAATCAAGAATGGGTTACTGTACGTTACTTTCCATCAGAAACCTACCTTTAACGGGTAGATTACCATTAATAATAATAAGTCAAAACGTGGCTGAAGTGTGGCTGGGAATTAGGGAATTGGGATGTGGTAAGGAAGCAGTGAGGATATGGGCATTCTGTGAGTGGATTTTTGCTGTGGGTCGTAATCCCAGAGATCTTGCAGCATCGAGTGTGATATTCTCTCACTACCGTTTTCACAATGCAGCATTTGAAGTTAAACGTTTCACATATGTTTTTTCCTCCGCCATGATCCCCAAATATGTATAAGTTCAGTCCACCATAGAGGAAGCAGCGTTTCATGTGTACATACAAATAAACCATGGACGAAATTGACCTGAATTGAATTGGAGCCTACATACATAGATCACCAGAGGTAACCAGATGTTTTTAGATCGCTCTAGGACAAAGGCAATTGAAATGTCGGATAGAAATTGTGAAGTTTGTCCAAAAAAGTTCGAAGCTTTATGCGTGAGCGTTCGCCACACTATAACTGCTCGGAAAACTCCGGAGAACAATTAAAATCCCACCGGGACGATCTTCCAAAATGGATCGTGCGGGAGAAATTGGACGCCTGGTGGTTAAACGCATTCGCAAGATGGTAAATAGGACTTACATTAGAGAAAAATGGGTGAACATGCTCTGAATGGAACCTTGTCTCCTGATGAATAAGTAAATGTACCTGCGGAATTACCCGTTGAAAATCAACGGTAGATATAACATGGCACATACGAGCATTCGCGCCGAATTTCATGCGCCCTCACGGTTCTCCACACGGTCCCATAAAACCAACGACCATTCTGCGCTGGACATCCTTTCTCAGAAACCCGCAGCCTCATGCATTCCAGATAGATCTGATGCTAGAACATCACGCAGACTGGTTTCGGCCGGTGTCCCCAGGCATCGCCACAGCTCTCTTGAACTCGCCTTGGGTCGGCAGCTCAGGGAGTCCTTCATCACCGGAGAACTATCTCGCTTCTCGACGCTCACGACAAAAGGAGGGAATAGAATGGCAACTCGGTTACGTTTCGCGCTACGGATGCCGGTCCACGTCCCGGCGATTCTTTCCCTGCCATCCCGGGCGCGCAGCTGCCTGCGCCCGTGGTGTCGTTTTGTGCTTCCCCTCGAGGTGGTCTCATTCGTGCGAAGCGAGGCCGCGGGCGAATCGCACTCTTCGCGTTCGTCGTCACATTCAACCTAGGCTCTTGGAATCGCGCTGAGCTTGAATTAGTTTCAAAAAATATGTATATCAGTTTGGTGGAGCATTTCTCTTATTTTATCCGGGTAGTCAAATTAACATCCCCATTCGAATGGATGACTTCTTTCTTATGAATCGGATATGCATCTCATTTATATCGCTGATGGCCGATTACGGTGCTTGCATCCCGTCATAATCTTCGAGCCGCCCAGTGGGCGTACGGCAAGACTTCTTAAGACCCACTTTAATTATGCAATTGAGAGGGATCAATCGGGAGCGATGCCCGCGACAAGAATGGCAAGTGGCAACGAGGTCAAAATCTTTGCCGTGTATGGGTTTTGTTTTTACTGTAATCGTGACATTGTGGTCGGAGAGCTGGAACATTTTAATCTCTTCTTTACCGCCGGACTTCATTCAACTTAGTTTCCCCAAAGGGTATTACAGGATAGTTTGGGATTCTAATTGGCATCTCGCGTTTGGAGTAAACTATAGCACCCTCTAGATTTCCTAAAGTCTTCGTCTTGCTTGCCCTGGTAGTGTCTTGAAGGACTTTATATGATGGGTGAAAATTAAAAAAAATATAGGTAATTAAAACAAATGCTTCATCACAGCACATTGCAAAAACTAATACCTATCTATTGAGCGGTCATACTGGTGGAGATTAGTCTTCTAAAAATGTAAACACTACAACGACAGTTATGGTCGATTCATATTGAATGTTAGAGTATAACTTAAGAAATTAACTTATGAAATTAAGAGTTGAGCATATGCGTGGGAATGAGACTGTTACTAACTAACGAACTAACTAACGAACTAACTAACGAACGAACTAACGCGAAATATGGCTCATTTTCATCTTTTATTATGTTATGTTAATAGTTGCCCAATCACGAGGGTGAGTGAGCTCTAAAGTTATCCAATCACGAGCGATCGTGGCTTTCGCACCAGCCCCGCCAGTAACGAGAAAGTAAAGTACAAACTTAAACAAACCTCGATATTCAATATGGAACAGGGAGTTCACAAACGCGAAAAAGAAATTAAATTCTTGGGCCAAGATCTTAATAGAGCCATTGCTTGCCGTAAATAGTGGTGTTAATAAAGGCGTGTTGTAGTTAATAGTGTTGGAATGCGAAGCATGGGTAAAGTAGAAACAGTATCCTCATTGGTCAACTCACGAAAAGAGATAGGTTTTCTAATTGTTTGAACTTAGTAGACGCAGGCCAATGTGAGAAATACAAGATTTTGGACTGAAGTCTCAGTTACGTTTTTAAAATCATGTTCTTACATTCAATACGAACCGGCCATTAGGCTCAGCTTAATTTAAACCTCATTTCATTAAACATTAGTTCATAGAATATTGTTGTAACGTATTCTTTGTTCACTTTTCTTTAAGTTTCCTTTTTACTACCATCAAACACATCTATTCAAAGAAAATTTCTTCCCCTCTGACTTAATTCAAGACTGGTAGCAAGCAACTGGGTAACTCAGCGTGCGGAGCTGTTTTCATACGCTCTAGCTATCATTTTAAAATTGAAGTTACATAGAAAAGTACAGCGGATGAGCTAGCAGTTGAAGTGTCATTCGTATCCGGGAGAGAATAAAAATTATAAAAATAACAAGGCGGATTGTCTAATGGAATCCTTTTTTTTCCTGGTGTAATGTATCTACGTGATAGCAACAAGTTCCAGGTCCTCCACACCTCATCCAATCCTTTTCCCATTCGCCGTACTTGCCCACTGGCTATCGTGTCTGTGGACAGCTTGCAATTAATGGGCGGAGTAGACAGTGTTACAATTGGTGAATCTTAAATCATGTCAGGCTTGAAATCGTGGTTACGGAAGCAATTACCTGATGGTGCCTTGTCGATGAATTTGCAGATTTCAAAATAAATTAACCATAGTATGAAAGTTCAAAGTGAATTTTTTATGATGGAAACGGTTTGAGAAATTTACCATCGAGTCGCCAGGGTATTGGATTCGTTACTATTTCTCTCCGCGTAGGTATTTGATGGGATGCCTGGAATCTAGGTGAGTAAGTTTTCCACGAATATTTTATTTAGTGTCCGAGACTTGACATGACCCTGATTTGGGAAAATCTTAGTGTAAGGATTCAAAGCATTTTGAATTGGATCCTGATTGATCCTTAAATCGGTCAAGTAGGCAGTGATTTTTATGTATGCTCTCGCCTCCGTCGGAGACGCAATGTTTTGCAATAGGACTTTCTTATAAATATATTCCTGGAATATCAATGGGTAGCTTGTTCTTGAAACCAGTTTTTGCTCTAAGTAAATGGCATGACATTGGAAAATGCTCCTCCAGCCCCAGATGTTGCTGGAGGAGCTATATTTAAGGTTGTTCTATTTATCGTTCATCGCAATTAAGCTACTTTTTTACAGAATTTAATACGGAGTTCACTGGGTTATAGTGACTCGCGTTATGCCATAATTTTACTCTACAATTTTATATGTTTGTGTCTGTATGTATATGCATGTGTAATTATAAATATGAGTAAATAATCTTGATCGCACACTTGCATTTAAATTCGATTATAGAGTGCTGGCGCTGGAGAATTTTTAAGAATATTTTACAGAACAAAGTAGCTCCTTAAGGAATAATTGACTTCATGGAATGTAGTTATGAAGTTTCGAATGTGGCGGCATTCCGCGAATGATAAACGTTACGTACTTCTGTTGGCTTTTTCTTAACACGCTAGGCTGCCACATTTGGCCGCGATACAGTGCCTCAGTTCTCATCGCAAGGAATGTTGCGATTTGAGGACGGAAACTTCATGTTCTGTCGATTAATTCGCTGCTAGATATTTTGCAGTTGACGTATTTTCTCTTTTTTATATCTTTCGATATTCCATTCGATGTTTGCTTGTTGATCCAGCCTGTCGTACTTCAGCGGATGGACTTTACGAGGCAGTCCTGTGCACCTGACGTGGCTTCATATAGATTAGGTCGTTTAGACCCATAGGCCGTTGCGAGTCTCGGGGTTAAATTTATGACCTTCTTCGTCTGCTAACGTTGTAATAACTCCATCGAATAACGTTTGATAATGAGTCCCGGTGGAAGTTTTAAAGGCATGCTGTCGGACGTATGAAGCCCAAGGGATGTCTCATTTGAATTTTCGTCAGTGCAATGAGCATTCATAGAAGCGAATCGCGAGTGCCCCTCACATGTCGACCAACTTGAAACTACTTTCGATTCAGTGTCTTCCCTACCTAGTGCAGGGATGTCGAAAATACTCAAATTACGATACAAGCCGTGACAAAAACCTCCGAGGTTGTTATTGAATTTATGATCTGAAATTTCTACTTGATTCTCTCTCTGCGCGATTGGGTGGAAAATTCCGAGGTAGGTGACAGATTAATTTATAATAATTATCGTGGTTAACTTCGTCGCACTATATGTGGGGTAACACCTTTATCCTGACTGTCGGAATGAAATTATTAAATTCCGAGGTAACGCTCATAATAAGGCTCTCCCTTCAGTCAATTAACCTTAAACGCATTGCGGTGTAGTTGTGAACTAAGAAAAAGTTGACACCTTCCGTTGCCGTTACTTTCACGACGGCGTTTTTCTGTATTTTTGTCTGTGTTATTCTTTTTTCCCTGTACACCTTTTATGAGCTTCATGAAGGGCATCATTTTGAGGCTCTAAAGCTAACAGAGGTAGAAAAAAGTAGTACTATGAGGAGAAATATAAACCTGATAAATAAATGTGATGGTAAGGACCAATTAAATATGTTAATGATAAATAGTGTATGGACATTTAGGAAGTGGTGATGTATACCTCACCAGGAAGTGTTTGTAGAGGATGCTTTTTTATAGGATTCCATCAGCGAGGTGCGCTAGAGAAACGGTTTTTCTGCCCGGACACCGAATGTGTTTGCTTAAAAATATTAAATTAAACATAAAACCTGTATTTTTCGAAAATTTCTCAGTTTATTCATCGGAAGAAACTATAGCTCAATGACTCTTTGGGCGGTGGAGTATGAAAAACAGTGTTCCTTATAATCACAAATTCTGAAATCGGAAGTTGTTTGGTTATATACTAGTACTCTGCTTCTGTCATTTAATGCCGTGCACGAATGAAGGCAGTAAAAATGAAGGAATTTTGTTGGACATTCTAGATTTAAAAAACCTTTCGCGGTTCACACTGAAAGAAAGGGAATCGTTTCCAACCTCTTCGCATGTTTGTAGACACCGAAGACGTAGTGCAATGCACATTGTGTTAAAGAAGGGATGCTTGAAATAATCTCTTATTAGACGGAACCTGCTGGTAAAAGTCCACACTAACGAACGAATCCGTAATCTCACCGTTTTCGCCGATTTTTGTGACCTAGTGTTGAGCTTAATGGCGTGCTAAGTTTTGGCCTGGACAAGCGATTGTGTTGCTTCGCATCCACATCGTCGTGTGCACGCCAAGCTTATGGATTCTAGTGGTGGATGGCTTTCGGTCTTCGCTTCGAGTGGGATATTGAAATGTATTGGAACAAGATTGTCCTTCTTTATGTTCAGGATTTTTAATAACATCATCGCCTAATAGGGCCGAGCTCATCGTCTAGCAACCATTCCTCAAAACGCTTTCCTCCAAAAGCTTATCATAAATGCCGAAAACAATGGTTTCAGAAACTGTGCTCACTGTATGCATTACCCTGAAAGTCGCCGCATAAAGGGAGTGTTTGGTTGTCACTTATGAAGGGGAAACTGTGCTTTGTTTTCATGAATTTTAGAAAAGAATTTGATACTGTTTTTATTTCGGCTGGCTTGAATGGGAGTAATTGTTGTTTTTTACTATTTGTGATCCATAATTGTTCTTGGGATTAAAGTTTCCTTTTGTCGGTTTTTACATTCAATTTCCCTTGACTAGTATCGCCTGTGTAATTTACGGTTATGATTATCCCCTATGCGTGAGCATTAGGCGCAAAATATTTGTATTTCTTTGTACGATAAATCTTGTTCTTCGTGCCTCTGGCGGCTCCCGTCCTAGATTTTTCAATGGCCGCATTTTGCTCGTTCATAGCAATTCTAAACGAATCGGCTACTCTCTTGTATGCTTATAAATCAGAATATGTATCACTCCTCACTGAGTTCCAAATGACCGAGGAATATACGAGTCGAGGTCTAACCTATGCCAAGTAACTCGTATGTAATGAGAAATTAGATTGGGTGTTGGTGTCATTTTATGAAACAGTGTTTCAAAAGTTTTCTATCAAGTCACAAGTAAGTTTTCATTATGTTTCAAACTGCCATCTAAATAATTGTCCGGTCGTTAATTCAATCGTTGCCGCGGATTGATTACGCAGCTGGCAATGAGAGGTTGTAACTGTTTCGTCCCTTCTAATTTTTGCCTGCAGTAGGTATACAAATTAACCAGGTGAAGTTCCTCCCTCGTCACTCTTTCCTTTTCGACTACCATTCGCTCCTACTCCCTGGCAGTGGGCGTCGCCGACGTGAACCGATCATAGATCCCCCCTGGTG
The DNA here is from genome assembly GCA_002093875.1 of Calopteryx splendens. Lineage (NCBI taxonomy): Eukaryota > Metazoa > Arthropoda > Insecta > Odonata > Calopterygidae > Calopteryx > Calopteryx splendens. The sequence continues at coordinate 545,719 of LYUA01000792.1, forward strand.
CAGCTTTTGCTGGAGCGTAGATATTTCATTAGTGGAGGGAAACTCCCGGCATCATTTAAAAAGGCTGTGTATGGTGGGACTCTTTATTTGCTAGCGATGGAGTGACGGGCCGCACCGCGGGATGCGGCAACCTCGAAGCTAGTAACAAATCTCCTACTCTCTTTCTCTCCCCTCCTATTTCTCTCTCTCTCTCAATATCTCCACCACTAACTCTTTCGAGCTTATTGCAAGCTGCGTTCCCTTTTAAGGCTGTTAGTAGCAGTAATCGCGACCCGTTGTGGTGGTTTGACGACCCGACTGATTTCATTTCGCCCTTTTCAAGCATAAAAAAATGGACTAGGCTCAGATCTGATTGAGCGATCATGTTGGAATCAGGGTCATTTGGGTCAGCTTAGGATTGCGATTTGCAGATCGGAGAGTTGAAATGAGCTGGTCGAGTATGGTTTAAAAGCGCGCTTGGGGGGATATGGCTCATAAGGGAACGGTAAGGGATGGGACGATATGGGGAATAATATGTCTCAAAAGTTTTTAGATTGCCCTCGGAGTGCTAAATATTTAATATTTTATTTAATGCTCGAGGTTAATGCTGCCATCTATGTAACAAATCACCTTAGCAACAATGCAAACAAAATGGGACGGAGTATTTGTGGCGTGAAATACTGCAAAGGTAATTTATTTTGTGAAATATTTATGGAATATTTATTTTGTGAAATATTATATGCTCCTCACGTTCCCGAGAATGGAGTATCGTGTGTGGACATTTTATCATTATTTTTAGACCTAACATACCAACGTTCGTCAAATCAGCAGCATAAGCAGCAGCGTTTATCAGCAGAAATTGCCAAAGGTGTTCGCCGCTTGACAAGAAAACAATTTCAATAATGAACAGTTCACACTACTTCGGAATTTCCATCGTATATTTTAATTGACCTCGTGGAGATAACTCAAATGTTACCCAGCAAATTAGTGTTGTGCTCACGTTTTCCGAGATACACTTAGTGAACACGGCAGCACCCAGATATACTGCACCCCGATCGGATTTCACAATTCCCCCCACCCCCGGGGAGGAAGCGGGGCGTCGCGCGTACGGCTTTTCGGGCAGTGCGCGAATTGGAAATCGCACCTTTCACGAATATGCTAGCACGACTACTGTGTGGCACGTAGTTTTAACAATTTAACGGTTTCCATTCGAACATTATTTTGTCACAGGCGGTCGGGCGTAAGTCGTCCGCTTACGATTGCATTGTTAGACGCATTACCTTATTGTGAATTTTTATTTCGGCTCATTTTAATAAAGGACGGTATATTCCACATCATTGGTAATATTTCGTAGGCTTTATGTTCTTAACTTTTGCGTTCTCTTAAATTTATCTTTTCTCTTTGTATTTCGCGCAAAATGTGAAAATGAACCACAAATCGCACCCTCAGCTTCACCCAAACTGTGCACCATTTTTCGGGTACCAGGTCA
>LYUA01000793.1:59665-70057 GCA_002093875.1 Calopteryx splendens
TTTGTGATTTCCCTTTGACATATCCTTAGTGAGAGGGGCACCTAAGAATTGAAACGAAAAACGAGATCATGAGAAACTGGCAACATTTGACACGGGTCTAGGTATAATATAAGGAATGTGTACCATGACATGAACATTTTTCGAAAGTCGCACGGAAAAACTCGACTGGTATAATAATCTTGCTTCAGGACGTAGAAATAGCTATGGTAATTATAATAATTATTATTATTATGACTTTATTAGGTGAAAAAACGGCATTAAGGTCCTCTCTTACATTTAACTATTAAAGGATTAGAAACGTCAATGCCCGAGGCGGGACATGATCTCGCGACCCTTGGGTTAGCAGGAGAGCACAAACTCACCAGTCTAACCCGACAGACAAGTGCTTAAGTGAACGGTTGGTAATTTTAATTATATTTTGAGAAATTTTATAGAGGTGGTGCAGGGACAAGAGAAACGTCATACTAATGCGAGTTTTTTTTGTTCGTATAGAACATTTGTGATAAAATGTGACTCTGTGGTTAAGGAGGCCCGTAGCATTTAAAAAATAACGTGAACCGCAACGCACCTATGACTCCTCAGAACTGTGTTGGTGACGCAGTAAGAATGATTACAGGTGAACACACACAAAATATGGCACACAAGAGCGAACTAGTCGTCGGGGGTGTATTTAGGTTGGGGGACGGGGAAAAAATGAGCAGTGATGACTAAACCTCAGAGACGCGTTACTGGCCAGCTACGAGCGGATTCATGCCTGTTCCGAACACGAATAGCCTCCATGTCGACCAAATGACCACAACTTTATTCACTGCCACGGATCGATGGCTATGAGATGCATTGCATCCTCCCCCTAAATTTTCGGATAGTATGTTCGACTTGCAGTCTGAGTCCACACGGATTTTTATTTAACTGGTTTATTCTTTGTCCTTGGTGTAGCGGTCTTGTCGACACATTTTTCCCAACTCCTCAAATGTTCGTCCTTCCACTATATTAGAGCTTCGTCTTTTGATTTAATTTGATTTAATCCTCAAATGTTGGTTCTAGCCCTCAATGAAGTATTAATGATATCACGAGAAAGCATCAGTAGGTAATAATGGCCTCGACAACTTCCATCTATGTGTATATTACTCACAACTAGTAATTACTTAGTGTGGTGCTAGCTATATCTATCATCAGCTAATCCCATCATAAATGGCATAGAATACAATGTTGCCTTTTTTAAAATTTAATGAGAAAACTTCTTTACGATTTACAGCTGCAGTTATTGTCCCAATGCATTACACCATCCGGAGCAGCAATAGAAATGACAGCTATTTCGGAAGATGTCGGACGCTTTTAATTAGGACCATCTGGGAATATTTTTCAAGAAACGAAATAAAGCATAGAAGTAATTAGAAGGCTCGAGGAAATTTCCACTTGCTGAAAGTGAATGTTTCTCGCTTAAGAGGTGATGGAGGGGCCATAAAACCGTGTTTGATACTTCTTCCAACTCGGAGCAACTCGGGTCTCCGTTGCGTGAGATTAATGTGATAGGCGTCACACTAATCCAATCCGAGTGTTAACCGAGACAGATATAGAATCATTTAACGGAGCACAAAAATCAGTGGCAAATTCCCATTCGCCAGACCCTTAGTTATTTTCCTTGTTTCCCGTTCTCATATCCCATCGCCCACTCTCTTCTATTCCATCCCCGATGGAAATGAAACACTCCCACACCACAATAACCTACCCATCCTCCTTAGAGCAGGGGACACTATTGGTCGGGCGCACCTAACAGGGCCCCCGCGTCACGGAACACGCTTATTTCTCCGTATTATTCCCCCCTTATGCCTTCCTTGTTGCCCGGGATATTGCCGCCCGGAGGAAGCTTCACCCCCCGTCCCTTTTCCTTATCCTTCCGCTCATAAGGCGTCGTAATATAACAGGGTGGGAGAAAGACGGCGGAGAATGCGTATTCCGGCAGTGCGTGGTAACAGGGAGCTACGGCACGCATCGGAAAGAAACCGGCCTCGGAGAGGGGAAGGAATGCTCGGAAAATGGTGGGGGAGAGAGGGGGGGGGATGAGAGAAATAGAGAGAGAGAGGAGCATACCAAGGAGCACTGTCTTATCTCGGGCATGATATAGGATCCGGTCTGGATTATGGGAATTTCGCAGGGTCTTTCTCTCCCGTTACCAAAGTGAGCCTTATAGGCGAAATTGAAAACTGAGCGTATGCGTCAAAATGTTCATCATAAATTAAGGAACGTTTTCCATTAAAGAAATAGGCTCCGCTTCATATGCTTATATTCACGCATACCTGCTTTGATAACCCTTCCCTACGGGGTGTCGATAGTCTCAGCCATCTGTCATGGCGTTATCCGTCGAGCAAAACTCTAATTCAACAAAATTTATCGATATAATTTTCGAATTATTTTTCCATAAATTCATGAAAAATTAGGCGATATATCAAGTTTGACATTGCTAAACAATATAAATACAACCAATGTATTACTCACTGCACTATTAGTACTAAATCAATATTCCATCGAAATAGTTTTCATTATTCACAAAAAAATATTGTATACAATATTATGTGTTTGATTTCTAAGAGCATCTGTGGTCATATAATATTTATAAAGAATACTTATAAGAGTCCAAAACTTTTCTGGTGAAAGTCAAGGCCATAATTTTTGACACAGGTTTTCAACATCTAATTCTGAGTATTATTTCTTACAGTTATTCTATATATTATTCATTGTTGTTCATGAAATGTTTCTATTAAGTGCGTATTTGGAATTAGTCAGTAATTAAAAACTTCAATTTCAGCACAAACATGTCAAAAGAGTCTGGATATCCTTTTACTTTATTATCTTATCTCATATCTAAGAGGAATGACCAGTGAATACATATAAATTATGGCATTATGGACGAATTAGCATCATTTAAAATTTTCTATAAATGTTAAGGTCTGATTGTTATATTAATTTTCATCTATTTAAGAAATCAAAATCACAGTAAACAACCCGAGGGTCAGTTTGGTAGGCGAGCGTAGAACTCAACCAGTACATAGCCCGAGGGCATGTGATATTCACACATGAGGGGCGGGTGTCCAATTCCTTTCCCTGTACCACCTGTGATTTCCCAGGATGACCTGGTAACCGAAAAATNTTCCCTGTACCACCTGTGATTTCCCAGGATGACCTGGTAACCGAAAAATGGTGCACAACTTGAGGGAAACTGAGGGTGCCCAGAATCGGTCGTCACCGAGAATCGAACCCAGGGCCTTTGGTTTGCAATCCAGCGCTCTCACCACTGGACTACTACGCCCATTTATTGTGCTAAACTACTCGTACATGATTTTACGTACATAAGTGACTCTTGGTCTAATTATCGTTCTTTCCTCTGCATGTTAACTTACAACTGCTAATTGTTTTTAAGATCTTTGATCTATATCCACTAGAATAGAAATAACATGATGTATGCATCTACACATTTTTTTGAATCTATAAGGAACATTTCGAGAAATAGTACATATTAGTATTTTAAGGATAGCGTCTTTATAATAGTAAGACCAACATGCATTATTTGTCTGACTATTTATCAGTTTAGAATAGCCAACCATATAAACAAAAATAATTTTTTCCTATTAATAATTATTTCATTCGTGTGAAACATTTGTCACTCAATACAATAGCAAAACCTTTTCGGCAAAAAAACTTCCCATATTTCCTAGTCTCACTGTTATAGTACCTATGTACCATAATTTCCAATGATTTTGAAAGAGTAATCTGATTTGCACGTTCACAACTTAATTCTTTAATGTCTTCATTAAGTTTCATATTTTTATGAATTGAGACTTAATAAACTGCTATGAAATTTAGGGGAAAGTTTTCCAAGATAACTCAGGAAAAATCAGGAAACATTTTTTAAAATTTTAAATATTTAAATTTGTTCATAACAAAATTGGAAATACATTTGTCATTAACCTTTTCGGTTTTGCATTTTCCAAGATTACATGTATATTACGGATGAAAAATTAGGCGAACGTTGTCAATTTTTCATGAATTAGGAAAAGAAAAGACAAGAAAAGAAAGAAATTGAAAAAGATTGCCTGAGGCACTCCGTGAGCCACGGTGAAAAAGTTATCACTGCTTGCTCTTACTTCAACTATCCAACCTACACCTTTCGGAGACATAATAAATCACATAAATTTTTGCGAGATGTACCATCTTCATTTTCCCAAACGGGACGTGCAATTAAATAATTAGTACCTAAAAAATCTCGTCCTTTCTAATTCTATTCCTATCCGGCTTTCATCCTTTTTCCCAATTCCGAATCTTTCACTGCAGTGTCGCTTCTTCCGTGTACCACCATTCTATTTCTCTCTCATCGACCACTCATGGACGGTTTTCCTCTTGCCATCTCGTCTCGACGATTCGTTACTGTAACCATAGAAACCTTATTCCAAATCTTCCCCACTCACATCCCCACACATTGGCCGATTTTCCCTCGTACGATCATCGTACGGTTGTATTCGAGTTTTTTCTCGCGTTTCGTATTTTATATTTTTTTTTATTTTATCTTCCCTTTGCTGTTAATAAATCCAACAAAATGTGTATGTGTATGAGAGACTGTATGCCGTCAGACACGTGTTCTGGTTTCATTTCGTCGAAAAATTTGGACTGAATTCTTAGCAAAGTTGTTGGTTGGTGTACAAGCTTGAATAAAGCTTTATGTAGTCGCGATATTCCGTTACATAACTAATAATGTTGCACCTGAAGACACCAACCAATTAGTAAACCGTAGAACATCATACATTGAATAGGGTAAATGAATCCCGCATAAATTGACATTACGAATGTTGAGCTCAGCACGTAAAACAAAATTTTCATAAATTGCAATAGATAAAAATACAAAATCCCGTAAATGCTACCGATGATGACCGTGTGTGACTTCAGGATAAAAAATCATGTTTGTATTGATATATTCAACGTAAAATCCTGTTTACATGTTACTTTTTTATTATAACGGTAGTCTACCGGTTTTGGAAAGTTTTTGATGGCTATACACTACTATAAAAACTATTTTTCATCTTTGCCTAATTTCTGCCTCCCTTCATTCCACGCAACATGCCTATTCCCGTCCTGCCACTTACACATCACTCTCCCCTCTAACACAGATTTCAACAATCTATTTCCACTCAAAGTACCTGCATCGATTTTTCCTGCCTTCTATATTTTTTCCCAGCAACCTTCTCTCCTCTCCTTCTATACCGAAAACCTCTTCGTTCTTTTTCCTTTCTGTCCATTTCACCTTTTCTATCATTCTTTATGATAGAAAATGATAATTTCACTACAAGGAACCCAACTCCACAAAGAATTTGAGCTCGTGTATATATGTTTGCCACTCATTCACTAATTCCATTTTTTTCATTATATCCTATCCGCGCATTCCATCGGCATATACCTTCAGTATTTTCCGCGGTCTTTCTCTCTTTTAAAATATCTATTGAACCATTATACTTTCTTCAGTTACACTAATCTAGAACTTTCTACATCCTTACGACGAAAAATGATGCATTCACGTTTGCTATGCCTTTGAACCTCTATCGTCGTCGAACTTATATCATGGTTTTCTTATACATCAACCTGTCATACGCCCTCTCGACGGCTTGCAGGGTACTATGTAGGTGGTGATGCTTAATCGCAATTGATTGCCCAATCCCTTTCAAAGATATCACATCAGTGAAATATACTAAACAATTTCCCGTCATTTCGGAGCTAACTAGTGTATTATAAAATTCCTGGGAGGATAAAAAAGACCATAGATGGAGTGCTGCATTTTTCTTGAGCTATTTTTAGTAGTAGGAAGCTTTGGAAAGTAATGGGCCCTTTTATTGTAAAAAAATGAAAAACTGACGGGCACACTAATCTGCAATATTTATTTAAAACAAATATTGCCATATGTTGCATGGTTCAGTATTGTCGGAATCATTCAGAGAAACACACTAGATAGATTTGAAAATTGCACAGAAAAATTGCCATCAATGAGATTTATATACCTATGTTTGTTATTCTGTTTTTAAATGCATATATCCCCACATCATAATTATTACTGTCAAAAAAAGTTTATTTTTATATTTTCCCTTTAATAAATTAATACAGAGAATTTATACGCATAATAGTATAATAAGTCCATGATTTTAGGAATTTAATGATAATTATTCTTTTGTAATAATTGATTACATCCGAACGAAATTATGAACCAAATTTGAAAAAAATTAAAGATGGAGTATCTTATATAGACATGCATATTTTAGGGATAAACTGTTTATAACATAGAGGCAGTACCCAGGTAATAAATAATTATCAGTCAGCAGGACATGCCATTTCCAAAATTATACTTTTATCTCGAAATGTATCTCCCAAAAGATTTTCAGTTAAAATCTGGCATTAAAAATGCCACATTTACGGATCAACTATTTATTTATTTTTTCCATTCCAAGAAAATAAATGCTTGGTTTCACTTTGCTACTAACTAAAATCTATAATATTTTAAGGAAAAGTTTGAAGTTTTACACTCGCCTGGAATGCATCTTATCAATTTTCCATGTTGCTGGAAAACGGAATCCGAAATGTCCCGAATGACATAGATACAGGAATATTACTTTTACTAATACTAATACATACAGGATACTTTTATACAGGATACAGGATACTTTTACTAATACTAATAGATACATACTCCTCAACTCATATTTAAAAAATAGAAATTAGCGTATATACACACCTAACAAAATGGTAGGTTTTCATAATTATCTTTCACAAGAACGTTATTTTTCGCCCTAGTTTTCCTTTGGGTGCTTCCAACCTCATCTCTTTTCTTTACGGCACATTCCTACTTTCCATTCTTTCATAATTCCACTCCCTCCTGTACCTTTTTACACTTCCCGTCGTCTCCCCACCAGGGATCCCCTTTTTTCATTTAATATCATCTCTCCTTTATTAATTCCGCGCTCAACCACAACCCGACTTTCATTTCTCTGGCTTCCTCCTAGGCTGCTACCACTTCCTTCCTTACTCCACGGCAAACTCTATCTACGCGAGCCCCGCCCTCCTCCCCTATCCCATCCTCCTTTTGTCTTTCCACCCAACTCCCTACGAAACCCTCTTCTCCATCCACTCCCACACACAAACACACACAACCAGCCGATCCCCTTACTCTCGCTCCCCCCCCCTTATACTCCAGCTCCTCAATCTTGTCGAATTCCACTCACGTTCCCGCATCCTCCTTCTGCCTCCCAACCACCACTTCCCCTCCACCCATCCACTTGTTCTTTCCATTCCCCACCCTCCGCTACCGTGGCCTCTTAAAAAGGCCTCATCCCGGGCCGTGCCCACCGATTCCGCGAATTCCAAACACCGTACTTGCTGCTATAAACCCCTCCCCCAACTCCCTCGCCCATTGGTATCCTTTCCCCCACGCCATCCCTCCCACTCGTCCATTCCCTTCCCTCGTAGGCAAATAGTGTACTCCTCCCGCTCTTGAGTGAGAGCTAACGCTTTCCATCTCTCTATCCCTTTTTCGGACCCTATCCCCTTACCCTCAATCTCTCTCTCTCTCTATCTTCCTCCCCTCCTCTCTCCCTCCGACTAATCTAGGACCATCCAACCGGGCTCGCGGACTCCTCTATCATTCAATGTCCACCATCAATTTTCCGCGCCCTCTGCCTTGCCGCCGCCGCGAGGTCCATTCTGCTATTCCTCTGGGGATAGAGAGAATCTCTGTGCTTAACGCAGCCGGAGAGGTTGAAAAATCAGCGTTATCCCCACGGTTTCGGCCCTTACGCCCTTTCTGTTTTTCCTTCGAAAAGTAGGAGGTTAGAGAATGAATAAAAAATAACTCGTTCGTTTCTCGATGCCCTTTCCTCATCATGATTTTTCATTCAGGATCTCTCGACCATTTTGATTGCGCTGCAGATTAAATGTCAGAGGGGATAGGACATGCCTGTTTGATTTCCAAGGATAAAGATATGCTATTCTTTTTTTGGATGTCATCGGCAAAAAAAAACTCATGAAATGGACATAAAAATCAGGGCGATCTATTTTGCGACGATTTTACTATGGCATTCCTGGGAATTGAACCGAAAATATAACACTGCAGTTTTCAACACGAGCTAAAAGCCTTGGCCATCGGTCTACCGCATTCAATCACATAAAAATTTAAATGATATTTGAAAATAAAAGCGAGACTCGGGTATTCTATACATTCAGGTACATCCCTTAAGGTCTATTGTTAGTGGAAACCTAAACGATAATCTTCATCATTTTTAATTATTAAGGGCTTTTTAGCTGTTGCAAAAATAGTTATTGCGAGATATGTTTTGTCACAATGAGAATATATTATTTTAATCACTCTTCAACGAAACTTTTCTCGAGGTTTTGTTTTAAATGTCTCTCTTTCTTTCCGTTTTCTGAAAGAGCTGTGTACCTGAATAGTAAGGTAAAATAACTTCATGAGTAAATTTTAGAGAGCAAATTGCACCTAAGATGGGCAGCCTTTTTCTCCAAGTCAAGGGGGGCTTTATCACCTCCCTCTATGCACGTATGTCCCCAGGTATTAATCTCTCATTAATTTAATGAATGTAAATCTCAAGAAGAACTGAAACCTAACACTTCATCAGAGGGAAATACTATTCCCCTTAAATGGAGAAGGATACAAATAAATATTTAAACCCAGAAACAAAATCGAAGAAAGAGTAGATCTACTCTAACTTTATCCTTTTCCAAAAATTAATCTACATTAAAATAAATTTAATTAGAGAAAATTAATGTTTTCTACAATTCACTACAGTGTATCTTGCTCGCGATTTTTTAACCATATAGTTTAAGTAACCAATATAAATAAACTGCGTGAAATGCCGCGAAATTTAGTTTAACGGAGTTAAATATATATCCTTCCTTGTAGTTAATTCATCATTTAGTTTAATTGAGGAATGAAATGCTCCGTAATTATTCCCTTAATTATGTAATGAGAGGGTAGGTATAATATACTTGAAAGCGAAGAAGGAACACCTATAAAAGAAACGAGAAGCGGCAGAGCAACAGGGGTAGATGAAATTCCAGTTGAACTACTGAAAACATTCATCGTAAAAGAAAAAAAAACTAACAGGTTTGTTTAATGGGATTTATAAGGAGGGACAATGGCCTAAATCTTTCAAGGAAACTATACTGGCATCTATAGAAAAGATGTAAAATACCCGAAACTATGAGGAACACAAAACGATTACCCTTATATCCTATGCGGCTAAAATAGTATTAAGAATAAAATAATATTAAATAAAAGTAATAAAAATTTATGGGAAACTAAACAGTGCCATGGGAAAGGAACATTATGGATTCAGACGAGAGGTAGGGACAAGAGATGCAATGTGTCTGTTGAGAGAAATGAGTGAAGAATTATGGGAAAGAGCAAAAATATATGTTGTAAGCATTGACTTAGAGAAAGCTTTTGATATATTAAAATGGGTGAAGCTAATGGAAATACTAAAAAACCATGAGATTGAATGGACGGAGAGAGAAAGCTGACGTAAGACCTGTACCTCAATCAGAAAGTTAAATTAAGTATAGGTCAATTGACGGATGAGATTGGAATAGGAAGGGGCGTTAGACAATATAATATCACTTGTCAAAAACCACATGCAACATCAATGAAGAGGAGATTATAAGAAAATGTTTCAAATTGAAGGAGAGGAATGGACGTTAGAGGTGAAAGAGTGGAATGTATCAGGTTTGCTGATGATAGGGCTGTAGTAGCAGATGCTAAGAAGAAAGTCATGGATATGTCAAAAATTCTTCTTCTTCTTCCTTGGCTCTAAAGCCCGGTGTGGGATTTGGCCTCCCTCAAGATGCCTGTTATTTTTCCTCTGTCCTTAGCCTTCTCCCACCATCCTGCAACTCTCAATGTCTTCAAGTCCTCTTCCAGGTGCTGTATCCATCGCTTCCATGGTCTTCCCCTTCTCCTCCTTCCCTCTATACTCCCATGCAGCAACATCTTTGGATTTCTTCCTCATTAATTCTCTCTACGTGACCCAGCCAAGCCAGTCGTCGTGTCTTCACCTGTCTATGTCTTCTCCTTTGAGAACTATTTCTATTTCTCTATTAGATCTTGTTATTCATATTTCCCTCCCTCTCACTGGTCCATATATCCTCCGTAAAACTTTTAATTCAAATGCACGCAAAGCATTCTCATTGGTAGCTGACATAGTCCATGGCTCGGATCCATAGGTCACCACTAGTCTAATCAGTGACTCTAATAGAGCTCGGTTTTCAAGTCCCTTGATAGGGGCGTAGATTTAAAGTAGTTTATTGTTAGCGAAGTAGGCTCTATCCCCGGCCATGATCCTCTTATTA